>JAVJHY011038992.1:0-15544 GCA_035593235.1 Phascolosoma agassizii | reverse complement strand
ATGGAGCTACGGAGTTTTTTATCGTTGGTGAAGAACTTGGTGCTCACATTTGGACGCAAGAGGTCGGGGAACTCGCGAGTCGGATTGCTGTTTTGCCTATGGTGCGTGGGGTTATGGGAAATGTTCAGCTTGGAGCCGCTAGTGGTAGGTCTGTTGTTGTAGAGGGTCGGGATGCTGGAACTGTGGTGTTTCCAGATGCTGATTATAAGTTTTACCTGGATGCTACAGTGGATGTTCGAGCTTCTAGGAGGATGAAGGAGCTTGAAGCGGCGGAAACTGGCAAAGAACAGAAAAATAGTAAGGTAAGCGGGCGCGAGAGGTATGAAGAGATAAGGCGCAAGCTAGAAGTAAGAGATCACCGTGATAGTAATCGCGAATTGGCGCCTCAAATGCCAGCCAGTAATGCGATTATAGTCGATACCTCTTCACTAGGAGTTGACGAGGTGGTGAATAATATCTATGAAACAATCACTCATGCAAAGGATTGCTTTGTTGGGTGATGGGACCTAGGTGCACAATCTAGAAACAATTTTTTGGAATTACTGTTAGAATATACTGTTAGAATATAAAATAATGATGGAACAACAGGAAGTATCCGCTGAGATGGTCGACCTCAGTGAGTTTGAAGCTTTACTTAATGAGAATTTTGATGTTACCAAGCCCGGTGAGCTAGTCATGGGGCGTGTGGTAGAGGCTGGCAAGGACTATGTTCGTGTGGACATAGGTTTTAAGTCCGAAGGGCTTATTCCCATCAATCAGTTTGCGGATTATAAGGGCAAAACCGAGGTTAATATCGGTGATGAAGTAGAAGTTCTTCTGCTATCTGCCGAAAATGAGGACGGAGAAGTCGTCCTTTCCAAGGACCGTGCTGAGCAATTTCGTGTCTGGGAGCGCCTAGAGGAGACTTATAACGAAGGTAAGAGTGTCGAGGGGCGAGTCGTTCAAAAGGTAAAAGGTGGGCTTCAAGTTGATGTTGGTGTTCCAGCATTTTTACCGGGGTCTCAGATTGATGTTAGGCCACAGCGCAACTTAGATAAGTTTGTTGGCGAAACCCATACCTTTCGAGTTCTCAAATTTAGTCGTGAGCGTGGTAATATCGTTTTATCGCGTCGAGTGGTTCTCGAGGAAGAGAGAGATGCACTGAAGAGAGATACTCTAGTTCACCTGGCCGAAGGGGTTGTGATTGAAGGTGTAGTTAAGAATATCACTGATTATGGTGCATTCATCGACTTGGGAGGTATTGATGGATTGCTTCATATTACCGATATGTCTTGGGGACGAGTCAATCATCCGTCAGAGATTTTAACAGCAGGACAAACTTTGCCAGTCGTTGTGCTTAAATACGATGCTGAGCGCGAGCGTGTCAGTTTGGGAATTAAGCAGCTTCACACCAATCCTTGGGAGAACGTTGAAGGTCGCTATGTGTCGGGCAGTGTTGTTGAAGGAAAGGTTGTTAGCCTTACTGACTACGGCGCTTTTGTTAGGCTTGAGGAGGGGATTGAGGGCCTGATTCATGTTTCGGAAGTAAGCTGGACAAAGAAAGTTCGACATCCGTCGAAGGTACTAGATGTTGGTGATGAGGTTAAAGCGGTCGTGCTTGAAGTTAGCAGCGAGCAGCAGCGTATTAGTTTAGGTCTTAAGCAACTTACGAAGAATCCGTGGGAAGAGCTTGCGCTTGAACATCCTGTGGGGGCTACGGTTAAGGGCAGGGTTCGCTCCGTTACTGATTTTGGAATATTTGTTACAGTTAAAGATGACATTGATGGCTTAGTGCATGTCTCCGATTTGTCTTGGACAAAGCGAATGAGGGATGTAAAGGAAATTCAAGAGCTATTTAAGAAAGGCGATGAAGTTGAGGCTATAGTTCTTGACGTTGACCCATCCAGTGAGCGGTTGAGCTTGGGAGTTAAGCAGCTTACCCCTGATGTTTGGGAATCTGTTCCTTATCGCTATCCGACTGGGGCCAAGGTGAAAGGAAAAATCAATAGCATTACGGATTTTGGAATGTTTGTTGGTCTGGAAGAAGGCGTTGAAGGCTTGATTCATGTTTCTCAAATTGGCCTCGCTAAGGGCGAGCAGCACAAGGATAAGTTCAAGGTCGGAGATGACATTGAGGCTGAAGTTGTAAATGTTGATAGAAATGAGCGAAGAATCAGTCTTAGTATCAAATCTCAAAGGCCACGTCGTGAAAAGGAAGAGTACGCACAGTACTTGGAGGATTCAGGTGCTGCGGTAACCTTTGGTGATTTGTTGCAGCAGGAGATCGATCGCGGTCGTGATGATGGAGAGGAGTAGTTCGGCAAAGAAACCTACTTCAACGCTGCCAGTAAATACTGCTGGTCTCGCTCCCATGATGAAGTATTATGTGGAGCTTAAGAAGAGTTACCCGGAGCATCTTTTGTTGCTTCAGGTTGGGGATTTTTACGAATTGTTTTTCAATGACGCCTCGCGTGCTGCCGATGCGTTGCGTATTCGTTTAACCTCGCGTAACAAAGGAAGTGCTGACGCTATTCCAATGTGTGGCGTTCCTATCCACGCTATTGATACCTATATACCGAAGCTTCTTACCCTCGGGTTTAGTTGTGTTATTGTTAGTCAGGTTGGTGACGCAAAATCGTCTAAAGGATCTGTTCGGCGTGAAGTAACGCGGGTTATCACTCCTGGGGTTAGGTATGAGGGGGATGGTCTAGATGAAAAGAAATTCAATTATCTAGCTTCTTGTGCGTTTGATGGTCGAGAGCATGGTGCAGTTGCGTTTATCGATGTCTCGACGGGGAATCTGCGCATTGCTGAGGTTGAAACGCTCTCGGGTTTGCATGAGATGTTAGATCGAATCACACCCGTTGAGCTTATATTACCATCAAGCCTACACGGCATTTCAATGCGTCATGGACAAGGGTGGCTTAAAGAAGTTCGTAAGAGGGTTACATGTCTAAATTGTCATTTAGTAACGCGTCCGTTTGATACAGCGACGCATAGTAAAATTTCAGAGCGTGTTCAGGGGTTGCTCTCTTTGGATCCTATGCCAAGTAGTTTGGAACACGGGTGTAGGGGTTTGTCTCGCCAAGCTTGTTCTGTTTTAGATAGCCTTCTAAACTATGTTGAGGAAGTATCGTTTGGCCAGTCTCCGGGTATTGCTCAATTCGTAGTGGAGGAGCCTTCCAGAGTTGCCTTTATAGATGCGGCTACGCGAAGGAATCTTGAATTGTTTGAGACACGACTCGATGGAACTCGTAAGAATTCTCTTATCGATACGATTGATTGTACCAAAACAGCAATGGGCTCTCGTTTACTGAGTGAATGGTTGTCCGCACCGAGTTGTGATTCTTCCGAAATAGAAAGTCGTTACGATACGGTACAGGAATTTTCGAAAGCGTATGAGCAACGAGGGCAATTGCGACAGTTGCTTTCTTCAGTGCGAGATGTCGATAGACTGTTGTCTCGCGTAAGCACTTTGCGAGCCTCTCCTAGGGATCTACGGGTGCTTGCCGATTCGATAGCACAGTTTCCTAAAATTCATCAGTTAGTCTCAACTCTTTCTAGTGAACTTCTGCAAGAGTTTTGTGGCAATTTTGATACGCTTGGGGATGTTTATCAAAAGTTAAATGGAGCACTCGTTGATGAACCTCCAATAAAAGTCAACGAAGCGGGGATAATCAAGTCAGGTTACGATAGTAATGTTGACGAGTTACGTCGAGCCAGTAGCGAGGGAAGGCAGTGGCTTGTTAATTTGGAGACAAAGGAAAAGCAGAGTACTGGAATTACAGGACTGAAGATAAAGTATAATAATATTTTTGGTTATTTTATTGAAGTTACCAAGGCCAATATGAGCAAGGTACCTTTGCATTATGAGCGAAAGCAAACACTTGTTAATGCTGAGCGATTTGTTACCCAAGAACTAAAAGAGCTTGAGGTTTCTATTTTGTCTGCTTGCACAAAGCAAGTCGAGTTAGAGAAAGAACTTTTTGTCGAGCTTAGGCAATGGGTGTCAGAGGCTGCAAATAGAATTCAGTCAAGCAGTAGACTACTTAGCACCTTGGACGGATTGGCAGCTTTTGCGGAGTTAGCGGTATCAAAGAATTATTGTAGGCCTAAAATAATAGGAAGGGATGCGCTTTGCATTGTGGCGGGCCGTCATCCAGTGATTGAAGAAGTCATTGGGCAACATAATTTTGTACCGAATGATTGTGTTTTAGGAGAGGATAATAAGGCTTTTGCTGTGCTTACAGGTCCGAACATGGGAGGCAAGTCGACATTTTTGAGGCAAGTAGGTTTAATTCAACTTCTCGCTCAAGTTGGCTCTTTTGTTCCAGCACAATCGGCAGAACTTAGTTTGGTAGACCGGATATTTACGCGCATTGGTACAGCTGACGATATTACCAGAGGTGATTCTACTTTTATGGTAGAAATGCGAGAAGCTACTACTATTACAAAAAAAGCTACCTCTAAATCCTTAGTCTTAATTGACGAAATTGGTCGAGGCACAGCTACGATGGACGGGCTAGCGATTGCGACGTCTATTGCCGAATGGCTACATGACCGTATAGGTTGCAAAACAATTTTTGCAACTCACTTTCATGAGCTAACAACTCTGTCTGAATATAAAAGTGGGGCGTTTTGTATTTCGGTAGGAGTGATAGAGAGTGAAAAAGATATTGTATTTACTCATAGGATTGAGCAAGGGGCAGCGGATCGAAGTTATGGTTTAGAGGTCGCTCGCCTAGCGGGATTGCCGGAAGCTTTGCTACAGAAGGCAGAGAGAATAATGGAGCGCTTGGGTGAGCAGGAGGCTGAAGGTGGTCAAATCAGAATTGCTCTTCAAGGAGATTGTATCCAGAAACGACAAAATTTGGTACAAACTTCAGTGATACAAAAACCCCCGATTAATACTGTATTAAAGGGGGTTGTTGAGAAAGTTCGTACTATTGATATAAATGCTATGACTCCTCTTGAGGCACTTGGTGAGTTATCGAAATTAAAAGAGAGTCTTAAAGACGAAGTCAATTAATTGAAGGTTAGTCAGAGTGTGTCCATTCGGCAAATAAAGTTGCTAATTACACATATTGTTAAGTTATTTCTCTTCTTTCTTCTGTTCCTATTCCCCTTACGAACATCTATAGCGTCTCCTGGTGGCCTAAGTGCTAATCAGGCTTTTGAAAAGGTTCGCGGGTATTACTTTACTTTGCGCAAGATGGACCCGGAATTAAAGAATCTCGCTCGTTTGGATGAGGCTGCTCCGGTAATAGTGATAGATCCAGGGCATGGTGGTTTGGGTGATCTTGGAGCTGTCGGAGTTGGAGGTATCTTAGAAAAAGATATCGTGTTGAATATTGCTTTATACTTAGATGAGTTACTTAGAGAGCGCTTACGCGCAAAAACTGTTTTGACGCGAGCTAGAGATGTTGAGCTATCTCTTGCTCGCAGGACTGAGATAGCAAACAATAGTAAAGCCGATTTATTTATTTCTATTCATGCTAATGCTAGTCTTAACAAAAAGGCTAGTGGCGTGGAGACTTACTATCTAGATAACACGAATGATAAGTCATCTCAGAAGCTAGCCAAACGAGAGAATAGCGCTTATAATGTGGGTGCTGATGACTTGCAGTTTATACTTAGTGATTTAATTCAGAATGCTAAGCTAGCTGATTCCATTTCTTTGGCCCACAATATACAAAATACTCTCATCGCGCGCGTGTCTCGCTACTATAAGAAAGTCAATGATTTGGGAGTAAAAAAGGCGCCCTTTTATGTCTTAGTCGGGGCTCATATGCCCTGTGTGCTAGTTGAGGTTTCCTTTATAGATCACCACATTGAAGGAAAGCGTTTAGCTAGGCGTCGGTATCAGAAGTTAATTGCTGAGGCTCTCTATCGAGGAATAAAATCGTATTTTGAGCGACATGATGCTCCAGCAGCTTAGGAAGGTGTACCCTCCGGTAGAGATTGCCTTTATGCAGTCTATGGGGGAGGTTGCGCATCAGTTTGGGGTTAGTGCTTATATCGTTGGGGGAATGCCACGAGATCTTTTGCTTGGAAGGTACTGTGCAGATATTGATATTCTGATTGAGGGAGATGCCATTAAGTTTTGTAAATTTGTTCATGCGCATTGGGCAGATGAGTTTGGGGATTTTGAACCCCCGTCTAAGGCTATAGCGTTTAAGCGTTATGGAACTGCAAAGCTGACGTTTGCGAATGAGGTTTTCCCCGGAGTTGATTTGATTGAATTTGCTACTGCTAGAAGCGAAGTGTATCCCAGCTCGGGGCAAGCCCCAGTTATAATTTCAGCTGATTTAAGTGCGGATTTGGCTCGGCGTGACTTTAGTATGAACGCAATGGCGATGAGCTTATCAAATACGAATTTTGGTCACTTACATGACGCGTTTTCTGGTCGGCGCGACTTGGAGAAAGGGAGGCTTGCGGTTTTACACAAAAAGAGCTTTGAAGACGATCCGGCGCGTTTGATCCGAGCGGTGAGGTTGATGACTCGTTTGAATTTGTCGTTTTCTGAGGAAACCGGGAAGTTGTTTCAACAAGCTGTGTCTGGCGGATATTTGGGGAGAATTCCACGAGCGAGGTGTTTTGATGAATTTCGAAAAGCTCTTAGCGGTCCTTTGCCGGTTGAAGTGCTTCTTTGTTTGCAGAGGTATGGTTTGCTTGTGCAGATTGATTCTGTATTGACACTTTCAGAAGACGTTTTAGAAGGTTTAAAAAATACCACCAAAGAAGCCGCTAATAAGAAGAGTGAAATTAGTGGAAAGGAAGAAAGTAAGTTGTGGGAGAAGTTATTATTTGTGCTCTATAAGCATCTTGGAAAAGCGGAATTTGAGAGAACACTTATGGATTTTAAGTTGGATTTAGGTGTTATTAGGCGTTTGCTTAAAACATTCTGATTTTTACGATGCACTTAGAGTTTTTGAATGTTGTCCAAAGTTATATTCGTTCTGTCGGAGTGCCAAGCGACGTATGTTCGAATATTGAAGTTGTAAATTGTCCCAAATGTTACAATTCAGAGCTTTCCACTAATGTAGCCTTTAAATTAGCTAACAAGAAAGCTTCTTGCGGAAATGTTCGAAAGGCTTTTGGTCAAAGCATTACTCCACTTGATATTGCTTCAGTTATTGCTCGGAAAGTGGGGGGGGCACAAGACTACTTTGTGTTGGACATTGGTGGGCAAGGGTATATTAATGCCACTCCAACTAGAAGATTTGTTGAGGTGTTTATAGAGCGAGTCATTAGTGTAGGGGTCAACGTACTTTTTGTTCCCGGAAGTTTTGTTTTTAATGCGTCGGTAGGCGAGGAGGGCGAGGAGTCTTTGGCGGCGTTTGATGTAGATTGGCAAGACGTAATAAAGAGGTGTTGTGGTTCAGAAAGCGAAGATGTGCGTGATTTTGCCAAGTTATTTGGTAAGCAGCAGAGTGTCTCAGTAGAGGATAGGCTGATGCTTCTTGCATTACTATCCGATGTGGAGCTTGAGGTTGCGCCGTACGAGCTTTCGCTGTGTGGACGGCAAAACGTTCCGTGGTATTTTCGTAAGTTTTTTTCCGATTCTAATGAACTATTCTCTAAGTTGAAATTAGAAACTAGTGTGGGTTCGAATGTGAACTATAATTGTAGGGAATTTATGGAACCTTGTATATGGAAGGTTTTGGGTTTTAGAACTGAGTTCTTGCGGGCGCAGAGAGAATCAGAGCCTCAATCTTTAGCGAGATCTTTAATGGGAATTGTTCAAGAGTATTATTTATTCTACAATCATCCGACGTTTCGAGCATATGTCTCGGAGGGGCTTGAGCCACGAGATAGGATGTATGTAGCTGAGTTATCGGGTGCTTTGCGTGATATCGTAAGCAAAGGATTATCGCTACTTTTAGAACTGCGGTGAACTCTTTTCTTGCTATATTAACCAAAACCGAATTATATTTACATTAATAAACTTGCTTATTTGATAATACGGAAGAGAGTAATGGCATCTAAAACAAACACTGAAAAGCGTGGTTTTTATGGGCTCTCTGGTCATATGTCCAGTGAAAAGAAAGAAATTAGACTGAGTCTAGGACAGGTAGCTATTTGTTGGGCTGTGATTGCTGGGTCAATGGTTGCGGTATTTTTGTTTGGGCTTTTCGCGGGACGGGAACGGGGGCTGCAGCTTGCGTTAGAAGGGCAAGGGCAAGTCGGGGTAAGGTTACCGGTTCCCAAAAACTCTGAGTCGAGCCTTACAGGTGACTCTACTGGTGACTCTCCGTTGTTAGCACAGCTTGAGAAAGCTATGTTGAACAATGGTGATTTGAGTGGCGACTCGAAAGCCTTCGTTCGTAGCGAACAATCCGCAACAAAATCTTTGTCGTTAACAAAGACTCATGACAGCGAAGTAACGAATGGGAAAAAGAATGCAAATCCTAAAGATGTTGTTAGAGTTGGAACTGGCTTTATTAAACAGCCAGCGCTTATTGCTAACAATAAACTAGTAAGCTCTAAAGTTGGTGTTTCTTCGCCTGCCGGTGGTAATACAAAGGTTCCGCGGAAAAGACCTATTACAACTGGAGTTAAGGGAAGAACGAAGATTGCTCAAATAAAAGAGCAAAAGGTGGTTCGCCCTAAGCCGTCAGCTCGCGCTAGGTTAGCAGATCTCACTACAAAGCCAGCGCGTCCAGCTAGGATCGTAAAAACTACAAAGCAATTGCGAAATCAGAAACCTGAGCTAAAAGAGCGCGTAGTTTTAAGCCCAGGCTGGTACGTGCAATTAGCTGCAAAAACGCGTCAATATGAGGCTATAGCACTTGTTAGTAAGGTCAAAAAGTTGGGATTTGATACTCATATTGAGAGTGCTGTTGTCAAAAGAGTGCAGTATTATCGGGTAATTGTTGGCCCATATAAAGACCGTCGCGCAGCACAGACAGTGGAGAGGAAAATCAAGACCGCTCGAGTTATCAATAATATGCCATTTCTAAAGCGTATTTACTGATATTTGTCTGGTAAAGTGTAGTGTTTTTAGAGGGTTATGCGGGGTGTTTAACTTTATAGCTCCTTTTCCTAGGCTCAAGTCGTCTTAATTGAGGCTTTGAGCAATATTCTGTAGGCTTTTATTAAGCTGATTTGCTATAATTAATGGGAGGATGTTACGAAAAATTTTGCTAGCAATATAGTGTCAAGTTTTAATTCTGATCTTAGGTGGCTTGACGTAGTAAGTTAGTTCTATAAATATTCGTAAGGAGGTTACGCTTCGCAACATCTCCCTGTTTAGGTTGTCATACTATGTATCAATACGAGAGCTCAGGATATATTGGGACTGGAATCAACTACGGTCGATGATGGCATAGAGATGAATCTCGGATTTCGACATGCGTTTAGAACCGATGTCGGTAAGTGTCGAGATGAGAACCAAGATTCTCACGGTTCATTGCGAACCAACAGGTCAGATTTGTATATTGTAGCTGATGGTATGGGTGGGGCTCGCGGTGGAGCGTTAGCCTCAGTAATGGCAGTTAATATTATTCTTAAGTTGTCTGTTCTTGATACAGGTCAGATAACAGAAGAAAGCCTTCGTGCAGCGGTCGAGCAGGCAAACGCAGATATTTTTGAACGTAGTCAGAATGATGAGTCCCTCTCGGGAATGGGAACCACTGTGGTTGCCATTGCATTTTGCGATCAAAAAACTTTTATCGCACATGTCGGAGACTCTAGGGCTTATCTGTATAGAGGTGGGGAGCTTCACCGCTTAACTCGTGATCATACCCTTGTTCAAGAATTAGTTGATTCTGGCTCGATAGAAGAAGAGCATGCAGAGGATCACCCTTACGGACATATGCTTACGCGTTCTCTGGGACCTGTAGGTGCCGTTGATATTGAGGTGGCGACTATCCCCTATAAACTAGAGGTGGAAGATAAATTTTTACTCTGCTGTGATGGACTATTTAATCACGTATCCGATGATGCAATTAGGGATGTGCTGTCTCGTAACGAGCCAGATATGGCGGCTGATGTTTTAGTTAATCTGGCTAATCAGGGAGGTGGTTCAGATAATATCACTGTTGAAGTGATCGAGGTCGAGAAAACCGTCGATGATGCGGTTAGTCAGTTAGAGGATGGAAAGGTAGAATCTTATGCCTCTGGAAAAATTCCTCTTGAGGACATAAATGGCGCTTCTTCTGCCAGTAGTGCGGATTCAGATGAATCATATGACGATATTGATGTAAGTCGAGAGGAGTCTTCTTCTGGTATTTCCTCCGATAAGCAAGTTCAAGAGTCTGGTGTTAGTGTTAACGGGCAGGACTCAATTGGTGTTAATATTGAGCAGTGTCGTGAGCGTTTAGGGAAAGCATCCTCTTCTGATTTAGACATCGGCAACGACGGTAAGCCGGAAGGCTATTCTGAGTTCAAGAATCTTGGAGACGCAAGTGCTGTCGGAGAGGTGACTGATCTTCAGAAGTTTCAGATTTTTGCCATCGGTGCCGTTGTTTTAGCTGTGATAGCTTGTATTTACGCAGTCATGCCGAGGGGAGCCAATGTTCCATTGGGGAAGTCAGATAGCATTACGGTTGCTAGCCAAGCTTCAGGGGGCGATGGTACAGATAATAGCTCCAAAAAAGTTGTCTCTGTTGTTTCCGAGGATTCCTTGTCGTTGACGCCTGTTAAGCCAAAGGCATCGTCTGCTTCTCATTCTCCAGGGTGGGAGCAGTTTGTTAAGAAAACGGTAGAACAAGATTTTGGAATTGAGGGTGGACCCACCCAAGCGTGGCCAACTGTTTCAGTTATCCCAAAAGAGCCAAAAGAGCAGAAGGGGACTACCGCGACACAAAAGGAATCTGCGACTAAGTTAAAATCGACTAGTAGTGCCACTGATTCAAGTAAACAATCAAGCCATAGCGAAAAATCACTTAGCTCAGGCGCTAGTCAAAGCTCTACTCTGTCAAGTTTAGATAATGATGCTAAAATTGGAGTGAATAAGTCTGAGGACGAAAGAGTGAAGGCGATCGCAAGGATTATCGCACAAGCTTCGGACTTTTCCGTTGATGTTCCGCCGGTAACAGATGTGAAAGTGGCAACGCTCAAGCGACCGACTAATCAACCTATTATCTGGGAGCATGAGAAACCGCTACGAAATAAGTTTCTTAGTCAAACGCTAGATGTGAAGCAAAAGCCGGAAGAAACATTCGATGAGGAACCGTCTTTGCTCAATCTTCGCGACAAAGCGCAAGTTTCGAGTGACAAAGTGAAATTGCGTGAGAAAATTGCAAATATTGATTCAAAATTGCGTTCTTATTCCTTGTCGGGCAAGGAGGCTGTAAAAGGTCGAACTGCAGAAATAGAGAAACAGCTTCAACTTGTTGCGCAAGCACTTGTTCAGACAGAAGCTGATTTAAGCAAGGCAAGAGAGCGTTATCATTTCTGGCTCAAAAGAAAAGGAATTCTTAGTAAGGGAGAACCATTAAAAGTTGTCGATAAAGTTTCTGCTGCTAATTTGCAGGTAAAGCGCACTAAGGAAGTTTATGACATCGCTGTGTCTAGGCATCAGGAGATGGTGTCGTTATGGGAGGCCAATCCCAAAGATGATTCTTTTGCCACACAGGTATCTGCACTTGGGCGAGAGAAGGAAAAACGACTAGTAGCGCTTGTTGAATCGATGCGATTGGCGATTGAAACTGCTATTGAGCTAGCCAAGTTTGATTTATCGGAATCGGCTCTCGTTAAGGAAGATTTGCGCAGGCGGCAGGACCGCTTGAATCGGTATGTCGGTTACGTAAAAGTGCACGGAACCTTAAGTTTCTCAGGGACCAGTATGACAGAGCAGCGTAAATTGATGAACAGTCGGCGAAAGCTTGTTAGCGAGCTTGATAAATTACGACGACAGTTCTCAGATCAAGAAGAAATTGAACTTCGTCGTGAAGCCGCTTTCGACCGCCTTGGTCTGTGAGTGTTTGGCCCTGGCTTGCCCTTGGCTTGAACTAGATTATTAAATTCAGTAGTATCCTGTCCTTGTAGAAACTGCGCTATTTTTAATATCTTATGCCATTACGGGGGCTTATGGAAAAAACAGCTATTATCAGTGTCTTTGATAAGACCGGACTTATCCCTTTGGTTGATGCATTAATAAGTCATAATTTCAAGATACTATCCAGTGGGGGGACGGCTAGATACCTGACCGAGAATGGCTATAATGTTCAGATGATAGAGGATTTCACTGGACAGCCTGAGATTATGGGTGGCCGTGTAAAAACTTTACATCCTAAAATTCATGCTGGAATTTTGGCTAGAGGGGATGTTAAGGACGACTTGGTGGCACTCGAAGCTGTTCAGAGCGTGTTAGTAGATATTGTTGTCGTGAATCTATATCCATTTGTAGAGAAGGTTCGCTCGGTTGAGCGCAACGGACAAGTTAACCATGAGTCCCTTATTGAGGATATTGATATAGGTGGGCCAACAATGTTGAGAGCTGCTGCTAAGAATTGCCATCGTGTAGCAGCAGTGTGTGATCCGAGTGATTATCAAAAGGTTATTGATGAGATTAATTGTGCGGGAGAAGTCTCATTAGGCACTAGGCGAAGTCTTGCCGCAAAAGTTTTTACGACTATTGCTTGTTACGATGCTCAAATAGCGCGTTACTTTTCTTTGGATGAGAAATTACTTGACGAGTCTGGCTCCCCTCATTCTCTTGCGCCTATTGAGGCGTGTGTTCTCAAAAAGGAGTCGAATTTGCGTTATGGAGAGAATCCACATCAGCAGGCAGCACTTTACCGACGAGTCGATGGAGTAAGCGATGGAATAAGAGCGCAGGCTGAGTCTCTCTGGGAGCAGATTCAGGGAAAGGAGCTTTCGTATAACAACATTTTAGACGTTTCTGCTGCGTTGAACTTATTTACTGCGCTTGCTGCGAAGTTTAGTGATAGATTTGCTTCTGTTGTGATAAAGCATTCCAATCCCTGTGGAGCGGCTATTAGGGATAGCGCTTTGCGGGCGTTTGTGGAAGCAAGAGATTGCGATCCTCTTAGTAGTTTTGGCGGCATTGTTGCGATAGGTGGTGTCGTTGATGAAGAGTTTGCTCAAGTAATACTTGAAGGATTTGTTGAGGTTGTTATTCTAAGTGAGTTAACAGATGCGGCTAGTGCCGTTTTTAAGAAGAAAAAGAATCTAAGAGTTCTCAAATGTGGTGTTGATGCCTGGGAAGACTATAGCTGCAAACAACGCTGGCAGGTTAAATGCGTAGCGGATAGTTTTTTGCTTCAGACTCAAGATAGGAGTTCTGAGTTGGTGAGTGAAGCTAAAGCCGTAACGGAGATTGCGCCTTCCGCAGAGCTTTTAAATGATATGGAGTTTGCATGGACTCTTGCCAAATATGTCACGTCGAACGCTATTGTTTTAGCTAAAGATCTTAAGGCAATCGGCGTTGGAGCAGGTCAAATGAGTAGAGTTGATTCTGCCAAATTAGCGCTTAGTCGAGCAGAGGTGCATGCGCACGATGTAAAACAAAGTGTTGCTGCCTCGGATGCGTTTTTGCCTTTTGCTGACGTGTTAGAAGTGCTCAATGATGCGGGGATTCAAGGATTAGTTCAGCCAGGGGGGTCACGCAACGACTCTGTCGTCATTGAGGCGGCTAACGCGCGTTCTATGTCGATGTTGTTTACCGAGACGCGTCATTTTCGTCATTAATGGGTGATGTTAAGAAAAAAGTGGAATATTTATCATGAAAGTTTTAGTTGTTGGTAGTGGTGCTAGAGAGCATGCGCTTGTATGGAAATTAAAGCAAAGTCCAAGAGTTAGTAATATTTACTGTTGTCCTGGCAATGCTGGGATTGATTTAATTGCGGAGTCCGTGACGCTGTCCTCTTTTTCTCATAATGCTTTAGCGGTATGGGCAGCTGAGAAGCAAATCGATTTGACCGTCGTTGGGCCAGAAGCACCGTTAGCTGAGGGGATTGTAGATATATTTACAGAGCATGGGCTTAAGGTTTTTGGTCCTACAAAGGCAGCTGCAAAGCTTGAATACTCAAAAAGTTTTGCAAAGGAAATTATGCGCAAGGCCGGTGTGCAAACTCCTAGTGGTACAATGTTTACTGATATCGAATCTGCGAAGAACTACGTTCGTGAGCATAGAGCTCCAATTGTTGTCAAGGCCGACGGATTAGCCGCTGGAAAGGGTGTTACGGTTGCGGAAACAGAAGAGCAAGCCTTTGAGGCACTTGATGCGCTAATGAATGAAGGTTTGTTGGGGGATGCTGGAGGTGCTGTAATTCTTGAAGATAAGCTAATCGGTGAAGAAGCATCGGTGATGGCTATAGTTGATGGTGATACAGTTGTGCCTCTAGTTGTCAGTCAAGATTACAAAAGATTGCTCGATGAGAATCGAGGGCCTAATACGGGAGGAATGGGTGCCATTTCTCCAACTCTAGCTTTGCCTGACGATAGGGTTGAGCAGCTTATGGGTGAAATTTTTATTCCAGTTATTCGCGAATTATGGGGGGCAGGTATTCGTTATACGGGTTTTTTATATGCTGGTGTAATGATAGATCGAGCCGGTGTAGTGCATGTTTTGGAATTTAATTGTCGGCTGGGTGATCCGGAGACGCAAGTTTTGATGATGCGTTTGCAGTCGGACTTGTTTTCTGTACTTTATGCGGCCGTTAATGGTAAATTATCAACGGTGGATCTGCGTTGGAGCAAAAGGCCTGCTGCTTGTGTTGTTGCGTGTTCTGAGGGATATCCGAGCAAGGTAATCGATGATAGAGTGATTACAGGTCTGTTCGGACCAAAGCGGGATTTATCACTTTTTCAAGCTGGAACGGTAAGGAAAAACTCAGGTGAAATTGTTACCAAAGGTGGTAGGGTGCTGTCTGTTGCCGCTTTAGGTAGGGATGTCGATGAAGCTCTGGTCAGTGCTTATAAGGGGCTTGAATCTGTGAGTTTTGAAGGTATGCATTTTCGTAAAGATATAGGCAAAGGAACTTAAATCGGTGGAACAGTTAGTGGAACCTAAAGTATGTATCATTATGGGTAGTGCCAGTGATGCTTCTGTTATGCAGTTTTCTAAGGATACTCTTGAAGAGTTTGGTGTTAGTTCCGAATGGCGCGTGCTATCTGCTCATCGCACACCGGAGCAGACCTTAGATTGTGTAAAGGGAGCGCAGGGTCGTGGTATTCAGGTTATCATTGCGGCTGCAGGTCTTGCTGCCCATCTTGCCGGTGCAGCCGCAGCTAATTCGTTGTTGCCAGTGCTTGGGGTTCCGTTAGATGCAGGTTCTATGGGTGGAATTGATGCATTGTTGTCTACTGTACAGATGCCTAAAGGAACACCCGTCGGCACTTTAGCTATAGGCAAGGCTGGAGCTATAAATGCCGCACTTCTAGCGATAAGAATTCTTGCATTGCATGATGAGAGTTTGCAAACAAAACTCATTGATCATAAATCTCGTTTGGCCCAAGAGGTTATGGAAGCCGATAAGAAGTTACCTCAGTCTGCTTAGGGTCTGTCCATAAATAACTTGCTCATTTAGCGCTCAGATTTATGTTAGATTTAAATTTCCTGACTGAGCAAAACCACAGTAATACAGTTGTATTT
>JAVJHY011037946.1:0-15097 GCA_035593235.1 Phascolosoma agassizii | reverse complement strand
CGTTGTCGTGTTTGGAGTAGAACATCTCGCCATCGACAGTGACGTCAAAGGTGCCGCCGCCGCCCATCACCAACGAGAGGGACGAGATGATGTGTTGGTAGTTGGAGAGAAGATCCGCTGCGGCGCTCACGGCGCGCGCCGAATAATCTCAAGGAACGCAATAGGTGATCCGGATTTCATGAGCCATGGGGCATGCTACCGGAGACCTGGACCCACTCGAAGGAGCAATCACATGGCTGAAATCACTCTCGGCGGCAATCCGATCCACACGATCGGCGACCTGCCCGCGGTCGGCAGCACGGCACCGTCGTTCACGCTCACTGCGGCCGACTTCAGCGAAATCTCATCGGCTGACCTTTCGGGCACGCCGCTGGTCCTCAACATCTTCCCCTCCATCGACACGGGCGTCTGCGCGACGAGCGTGCGCACGTTCAACGAGCGAGCCGCGGGCCTCGACGCGTCGATCATCTGTGTCTCCGCCGACCTACCGCCGGCCGCGGGCAGATTCTGCGGCGCCGAGGGCATCGACAACGTCTCCACCGGATCCACGTTCAAGAATCCTGAGGTGCTGGAGGACTACGGCGTGCGGATCGCAGACGGAAAGCTCGAGGGGCTGGCCGCGCGGGCGGTGGTCGTGATCGACGGACCGGGGAAGGTCGCCCATGCCGAGCTGGTCCCTGAGATTGCCCAGGAGCCCGACTACGACGCTGCTCTCGCCGCCCTGGGCTGACGGCCATGGTCGCCATCGATCTCGCCCACGCCGACAGCTTCGCCGCTGGCCATCCGGTCGAGATGTACGACTGGTTGTTGGCCAACGAGCCGGTCCACCGGCACGAGACTGATGACGGATTCTTCTGGGCGGTCACCGGGCACAGTGAGGTCCGTGAGGCGTCGCGCCATCACGCCCTCAGCAACGAGTGGGGCATCTCGCTCGAGTCGGCGCCTGAGTCGACCCGGCCGGCGCTCAACAAGATGATGATCATGATGGATCCGCCGAATCACACCCACTATCGGCGGCTTGTCTCGCGCGCATTCACCCCCCGCGGGTCGGCAGGTTGGACCGACCGGGTTGAGGAGCTTGCCCGCCTGATCGTCGATGCGGTCGCAGGCCGGGGCGAGTGCGAGCTCGTCAGCGAGGTGGCCGGCGAAATGCCCTCGTTCGTGGTGGCTGACATGCTGGGGCTACCACCCGAGGAGGGCCGCCAGCTCTACGAGTGGACTGAGATCGTGCACACCGATCCCGGTGCGGTGAGCGAGGACGTGCGCGCGGAGGCGATCACGCGGCTCGTTCTGCGGGGGATGGAGGTCTTCGAGGAGCGTCGAGCCAATCCGGGCGACGACCTCGGTTCACTCATCGCGAATGCCTCGGTTGAGGGCCACGAGATGACCGTCGACTCGTTCGCCTCGTTCTTCGTTCTGCTCGTGGATGCCGGAGGGGACACCACTCGGAACCTCGTGGCCGGTGGAATCGAAGCGCTGCTGGCTCGGCCGGCCCAGACGGAGTGGTTGCTCTCCGATATGGAGGCACGG
Source organism: Phascolosoma agassizii (assembly GCA_035593235.1). NCBI lineage: Eukaryota > Metazoa > Annelida > Sipuncula > Phascolosomatiformes > Phascolosomatidae > Phascolosoma > Phascolosoma agassizii. The sequence continues at coordinate 13,567 of JAVJHY011037946.1, read as the reverse complement.
CTGCCGGGCGCGGTCGAGGAGCTCCTTCGCTTCTGTAGTCCGGTGGTTCACATGGGGCGCCAAGCCACTGAAGCTCTGACCATCGGCGGCACGCGCATCGACGCCGGCGACCGCGTCGTCATGTTCTATGGAGCTGCGAATCGTGATCCTGCCGTGTTCGATCAGCCCAACGATCTCGACCTGAGCCGCGACCCGAATCCGCACCTCGCGTTCGGGGCCGGTGGACCGCACTACTGCCTCGGCAGTCATCTGGCCCGCATCGAGATCATGGCGATCCTTCGCGAGTTCCTGAACCGCTGCCGAGACCTCGAGCTCGCCGGCCCGATCCACCGGCTCCAGAGCGCGTTCATCTGCGGTCCCCGGGAAATGCCGGTGCGGTTCAGTCGCTAGAGCGAGCCTGAGCGCAGAATCTCATCAGCGATCTCGATGAGGTTGTCGACCGATGCGCGGGCCTCTTCGTCGAGGGTGCCCTCCTGGTCGCCCATTGCACCGGCCGCGAAGCGGACACGCACGCCCTCGCTGATCGCGGCGAGGCGCCAGTGCTGGAATGCCACATACCAGGGGAGGTCCGAGATGTCTCGCTCGGATCCCGCCGCGTAGCGGTCGAGCATGTCTCGGCTCGTTCCGAACCCGTCGGCGCGAGTCGGGACGTCGGCCAGTCGCCCGAGGGCACGAGGATTATCGCCCCACCACATGGCCATTCCGGCCACGTCGGCCAGCACATCGCCCAGAGTGCAGAGCTCCCAATCGAGCACAGCGGCGAGGGAACCGTCGTGGCCCATCATGCAGTTGTCCATCCGATAGTCGCCGTGGACGATCCCCGCGCCCTGTTGTGGTGGGATCGCCGCGGCGAAGCGTTCGTGCAGCTCCTGGAAGAGCGGCATTTCGCGGTCGGACCCCTCATCGATCTGGCGCTTCCAGCGGCGGAGCTGGCGGGCGCAATAGTCCTCCTTGCGGCCGAGGTCGCCGAGACCGATCGAGTCGGGGTCGATCGAGTGAAGGGCCACGAGCGTGTCGGTGAGGGACTGTGTCATCGCCGGGCGCAACCCGGCTTCGATTGCTTCTCCGTCGGCGAGGTCGAACACGATCTTTCCCTCGACGAACCCCATGACGTAGAAGTCCGCCCCGTTCACCTCGTCGTCCTGGCAGAGCCCGATCATGGGAGGGACGGGAACGGAACTGTCGGCCAACGCGGCCATGATCCGATGCTCGCGAGACATGTCGTGGGCGCTTGCCAGTACATGGCCGGTTGGCGGTCGCCGCAGCACGAGCGTGGTGCCGCTCTGGTCGCAGACCCGGTAGGTGAGGTTCGATGCCCCACCGGTGATCAGCTCGAATTCGAGCGGGGGCACGAGGTCGGCGCGCCGGTCAATGATCCACGTCGTGACGTTTTCGGCATTGATGCCGGACGGAACGTCGACCATCAGGCTGACGGGCTCAGCGCTTCGAGGAGTTTCCAGTCGGGTTGGCTCCGGTCCGCGGGGTTGACCGGCTGGATGCACACATGGGTTGCCCCGGCGTCGTAGTGGGCCTGGATCCGCGCCGCGATTGCGGCTTCGTCGCCCCATGCCATCACTGCGTCGAGGAAGCGGGGATCGCGGTCTTCGATCTCCTCTTCGGTGAAGCCGAGCCGCTTCCAGTTGTTGCGGTAGTTCGGCAGGTCGGCATACATCCCGAGCTGCCCCCGGGTCGCTTCGTGCGCGACCTCCCGGTCGGTGGTCAAGACACACTTCTGTTCGACACAGAGCAGCGCGTCGGGTCCCATGATCTCGCGGGCCTGCGCGGTGTGCTCGGGGGTGGTCCAGTACGGGTGTGCTCCGGCGGTTGTCTCGGCTGCCATTGCCAGCATCTTGGGCCCCAGAGCGGCAAGAACCACGAGCGGCTCCTCGGCCGGCGGCGCACTCATGTAGAGCGACGCATTCATCGCTTCGACGTATGTTCGCATTGTTGACAACGGCTTTTCGTAGGGCAGCTGCCGGAGTCCCTCGATCATCGGTGCGTGGGAGACCCCGAGACCGAGCAGGAAACGACCCCCGGAGAACTCGGCCAGGCTCATCGCCCCCTGCTTCATCATGCCGGGGTGGCGCATGTGGATGTTGGCGATGCCGGTGGCCACGATGAGCTCATCGGTGGCATCGAGCAAGATCGCCGCGTTGACGAATGGATCCCGCCCGACGGTGTCGGGGATCCAGAGCGCCGAGTAGCCCAAAGACTCGATGCGGGCCGCGGTTTCGCGGGTCTGCGCCGTCGTGAGCATGTCGGTGAAGAACCACACGCCGGTGGTCGTGAGCTTGTCGTTGATCGCAGCCATGGTCGTGAGGATCGCAGCGTTGGTGGTCGCCTGGCAACACACGAGCTCGTGGCGTGAATGGCGTTGTCTCGTGCAAAGGCGCGAACCTGAACGGCGATGACCTCTGACCGAACCGCTGACCTCGTGATCGTCGGAGCCGGCTTTGCCGGGCTCTACATGCTCCACGCCGCGAGAGAAGCCGGCTTTTCCGCTCGGGTTTTCGAGGCTGGATCCAGCGTGGGTGGCACGTGGTTTTGGAACCGCTACCCGGGTGCTCGCTGCGATGTGCCGTCGTTCGAGTATTCGTTCGGTTTCGACGAGGCGCTCGAGCAGGAGTGGGAGTGGACCGAGCGATATCCGACCCAGCCGGAGATCCTGCGCTACATCGAGCATGTCGCCGACCGTTTCGACCTTCGATCCGACATCACCTTCGACACCCGTGTGACCTCGGCTTGCTTTGACGAGAGTGGCGGTCGTTGGACTGTCACGACCGACGCCGACGAGCGTGTCAGCGCCCGCTTCGTCGTGATGGCCACAGGCTGTCTGTCGGCCGCCAACATGCCGCGAGTCGATGGACTCGAGGACTTCGCGGGGACGGTCCACCACACCGGGCGCTGGCCTCATGAGGGAGTGGATTTCGAGGGGAAGCGAGTCGCTGTGGTCGGCACAGGGTCGTCGGGGGTGCAGTCGATTCCTGTCATCGCGGAGACCGCCGACCACGTGACCGTCTTCCAACGCACTCCTGCCTATGCGGTGCCGGCCCGCAATCGCCCGCTCACCCCGGCCGAGATCGCGGCGGTGAAGGCCGACTACCCCGAATGGCGCAGCGTCGCTCGCAACACGACAACGGGGTTCGGAGGTCACGTCCGTGCGACGGATCTCGTCGGCGCTCTCGAAGCCGATGCCGCGACCCGCGAGCAGATCTACGAGGACCGCTGGGAGTTCGGCGGCCTCACGTTCATGGGAGCGTTCAGCGATCTGCTCTTCGCGAAGGAAGCGAACGACACCGCGGCCGAATTCGTTCGCAACAAGATCGCGGAGATCGTCGAGGACCCGGCGACTGCAGAGCAGCTCAGCCCCGACACGATTGTGGGCTGCAAGCGCCTCTGTGTCGACAGCGGCTACTACGAGACGTTCAACCGTTCCAATGTCGACCTCGTCGACATCAGCGCGACCCCGATCTCCCGGCTGACGCCTACCGGAATTGAGGTTGGAGACTCGCAGCACGACGTCGATGCCATCGTGTTCGCGACGGGATTCGACGCGATGACCGGGGCCCTCGACCGCATCGACATTCGAGGACGCGGCGGACGGTCCCTCTCCGACAAGTGGGCGGCGGGTCCTGTCACCTACCTCGGGCTACAGGTCGAGGGATTTCCGAACCTCTTCACGATCACCGGTCCGGGTTCGCCCTCGGTTCTGGCCAACATGATCGTCGCGATCGAGCAGCATGTCGAGTGGATCCGCGACCTCCTGACCGTGATGCACCGCGACGGATACGAGTGGATCGAGCCCGAATCGAAGGCTGAGGCCGATTGGGTCGACCACGTCAACGCCGTCGCCGACGTGACGCTGTTTCGCGGTTGTAGCTCGTGGTATCTCGGCGCCAATGTGCCGGACAAGCCACAGGTCTTCATGCCCCTGCCGGGATTTCGCGAGTATCGAGACAAATGCGATGAGGTCGCCGCGAGCGGCTACTCGGGCTTCGCACTGAGCTGAAGCTCAGCCGAACGCGCCGGCCTGCTTGAGGGCGGCGATCTCTTCGTTGGACTTCCCGAGAACGGAGGCCATCACGTCGTCGTTGTGTTCTCCCACTGTCGGCGCCATTGTCGGTACCGGCGGAAGCGAACCATCGACGAACACAGGCAGCGGCAACTGCTCACAGCCGACGGCCTCGATGGGGTAGAAGCCCATCCGAGCTTGGAACTGGGGATCATCACCGATGTTGGCTGGCGTGTTGACCGGCGCGATCGTCGTGTTGTGCTCGTTCGAGAAATGGAGCCACTCCTCGCAGGTCTTCGTGCGGAAGATCGCTTGCAGTTCTCGCTGGAGCTCGGTGTTGCCCTTGGCATGGTCGGCGTACTTCGATCCTGGCCACTTGTCGAACAGGTCCATGCGGTCGGCGCCTTCGCAGAAGTTCTTCCAAAAGGCCTGCTCCGATGCCATGAACAGCACGTGGCCGTCGCTCGCTTCGTACATCTGGTAGCGCACTCCTTCCCACATCCCGGCCAGGCCGGCGGGGCGGCGCTCGTAGTCGTCCGACGCGTTGCCGGTGACTTCATCCTCCGGTCGCAGATAGGCCCGTTCCGACTCGATGCGGTACCAGTCCATGTAGGCCGCGGCGTCGGACTGCGCCATTTCCATCTCGCAGCCCTCGCCGGTTGCGCGGGCCTTGATGATCCCGGCAAGAATCGCCATGGCGCCGACCATGGGGCCCACATTGATACCGACATTGGGCATGGTCGGCGGTATGTGGGCGAACCCGTCGTCGTCGACGACTGGCTGCACGATGCCGGCCCACGTGTCGTACGCGATGCCGTGGCTCGGCATGTCCTTGTACGGCCCGGTGGCGCCATAGCCAGAGAGCGTGGCGAAGACGATTCTCGGGTTGACTGCTCGCAGTTCGTCGTAGCCGAGTCCGAGCTTGGCCAGCGTGCCGGGCCGCATCGCCTCGACGACGACGTCGGCTGTTGCCACGAGGTCTTTGTAGAGCTGGGTGCCCTCGTCGCTCTTCAGGTCGAGGGTGATGCTGCGCTTGCCCCGGTGGGTGTGAAGGTGCAGGAGCGAGACGCCCTCGACGATCGGCCAGGTCATCTGACGGATGTAGTCGCCGGCCGGCGCCTCGACCTTGATCACGTCGGCGCCGAGGTCGGCAAAGAACGTTGCGACGTGACCGGGACCGAGAAGGCTCGACTCGATCACGCGGACGCCGGCGAGCAATCCAGAATTCTCGGCCATGTGTACTCCAAGGGTCGGGTTGACCGTCAGAAACTATCGGCCGGGAATCTGGCCGCCCACATCCCGGTGGTGCATGTGGCTACGGTCGGCTGCCGGGTCTGCGACACTTGGTCGACGGCCGGTCCGAGTCGTTCACATCAATATCGGTCCCTGGGGGACGCATGGAGATCTTCGATTCCGTTCTCGACATGGTCGGCGAGACGCCTCTGGTCCGCCTCCGCCAAGTCGGAACCGGTCTCCCGTGTCCGGTGGTCGCCAAGGTCGAGATGACGAATCCTGGCGGGAGTTCGAAGGATCGGCCCGCGATCGCCATGATCGACGCGGCCGAGCGTGACGGTCTTCTCGGTCCAGGGGGGACCATCGTTGAACCCACCTCCGGAAACACCGGCGTCGGTCTGGCGATCGTCGCCGCGCAGCGGGGTTACAAGTGTGTCTTCGTCATGACCGACAAGGTCGGGTCGGAAAAGGTCGACCTGCTCCGGGCCTACGGCGCCGAAGTTGTGGTGTGCCCGGTCGCGGTGGCGCCAGAAGACCCGGCGTCGTACTACTCGACGGCCGAACGACTGGTGAAGGAGATCCCTGGGGCGTTCCGCCCAAACCAGTACCACAACCCCACGAACCCCCAGTCCCACTACGACACCACCGGCCCCGAGATCTGGCGTCAGACCGATGGCAAGGTGTCGCACTTTGTCGCCGGAGCGGGCACCGGCGGCACGATCAGCGGGGTGGGGAGGTTCCTCAAGGAAAAGAATCCCGATGTCAGAGTGATCGCGGCGGACCCAGAAGGATCGGTCTACTCGGGTGGTTCGGGCCGGCCCTACCTGGTCGAGGGGGTCGGGGAGGACTTCTTCCCCGAGACGTACCACGCCGATCTGGTCGACGAGACGATCGCGGTGAGCGACCGTGAGTCGTTCCTCACGGCCCGGCGGGTGACGCGTGAAGAAGGACTGCTGATCGGAGGGAGTTGTGGGACCGCGGTCAATGCTGCCCTCCAGGTGGCCAAAGGTTGCTCGGCCGATGACCTGGTCGTCGTCTTGCTGCCCGACAACGGCCGCCTCTATCTCTCCACCGTGTTCGACGACGAATGGATGGCGGGCTTCGGGTTTTTGCGGACCGACGGACCAGTGGTTGCCGATGTCCTCGGGTCCCGGCGCGAGGGTGTGCCGGAGCTGCTCTACGTTCAGCCTGATCAGACCGTTCGTGCGGCCGCCCAAATGATGAGTGAGTACGGCGTATCGCAGCTTCCCGTGGCGAAGAACGAAATGCCGCTTGCCGCCGCCGAAGTGATGGGCTCGGTCAGTGAGCTCCGGCTGATGGATCTGGCTTTCGACACCGATGCCGTACTCGACAAGACGGTCGAAGACATCATGAGCACAAAGCTGCGCACGATCGGCTCAGGGCAGCCGGTGGCGGTGGCGGTCGAGATGCTCGAGACTTGTTCGGCGCTCTTGGTGCTCGATGGCGGTCGACCCCGAGCGGTGATCTCGAGCAGCGATGTGTTGTCGTTCCTGTCGAAGGCGGCGAACCGTGGCTGACGACATCTTCGCCGATGCCGAGACCTGGGGCTTCGAGACCCGTGCCATTCGGGCCGGTCAGCCCCACGACTCGGCGACCGGGGCGGTGGTCACCCCGATCTCGCTGGCGACCACCTTTGTGCAGGAGGACGTGGGCGTGCACAGGGGCTACGAGTACGCCCGCACGGGCAACCCGACTCGGTCTGCGCTGCAAGCCTGTCTCGCTTCTCTGGAAGGGGCCGAGCACGGTCTTGCGTTCGCCTCGGGAATGGCCGCTGAAGACACACTCTTGCGCACGCTCTCGCCTGGAGATCATGTCGTGCTCGGCAACGATGCCTATGGCGGGACATACCGGCTGATCTCAGCCGTTCTCGCTCCGATGGGTCTCGAGTGGTCTGCCGCCGACCTGACCGATCCCGCCGCTCTGGCCGCGGCGATGCGGCCCGAAACGAAGATCGTCTGGGCCGAGACCCCGACGAACCCGCTCTTGACCGTCATCGATTTGGCTGCAATTGCCGAAGTGGCTCATGCGGGAGCGGCACGGTTCGTCGTCGACAACACATTTGCGACCCCCTACTTGCAGCAGCCCCTGGCGCTGGGCGCAGACGTGGTGGTCCACTCAACGACGAAGTACTGCGGTGGTCATTCCGATGTTGTGGGCGGATTCGTGGCGCTCAACGACGATGACTTGGCCGAGCGGCTCGCGTACTTGCAGAACGCGGTCGGGGCGGTCGGGAGCCCCTTCGACAACTATCTGACCCTTCGGGGGTTGAAGACGCTGGCCGTGCGGATGGACCGGCATTGCGCCAGCGCCGAGACCATTGTCGAACTTCTTCAAGGCCGCAACGAAGTCTCCGAGGTCCTCTACCCGGGTCTGGCGGAGCATCCGGGCCACGAGGTGGCCACGCGACAGATGAAGAAGTTCGGTGGGATGGTCTCCTTTCGGGTCGTTGGCGGCATGGCCGCGGCAACTCGGCTCGCGGCGTCCACGCGGGTCTTTTCGCTCGCTGAGTCGCTGGGCGCGGTCGAATCGTTGATCGAGCATCCCGCGGCGATGACCCACGCCTCGGCTGCGGGCTCACCGCTCGAAGTGCCCGACGATCTCATACGGCTGAGCGTGGGCATCGAGTCGATCGACGACCTGGTCACCGACCTCGCCGACGCCTTCGAGCGTCTGTAAACCCGCAGCTCGTAGGTTCCTCACACTCTCAACACATCTCTCACCGATGGTGAGGGTGTGGGAACGAATGGGCTTGCCAACAGAGATGCGATCGCCGGCCTCGCTCGGCGCGCTGCGTGGGGCCTTCGACCGGGTGAGCTCGACCGCTGGGTATCGGCCGACGCCGAAGACCTCATCGAGCAACTCGTTGCCCCTGACGCCGCGGGCATTGCAGTCGAGCCATCGCCGTGGGCGGGGTTCGAGTATGACGCGGACGGAAATCGCGCCGCCCAGGGCACGGAGGTCCTCTCCTCCTGGATTGCTCACCTCGTTGCCACGGGTCGGCCGTTCGAGAACTCGCTCAGTTGGTTCTGGCACGACCATTTTGCGGTTTCGTATGGCGTCGTCAGCCATCTTCCGCTCGTGCTCGACCACCTGGAACTTCTTCGGCGCTCCGCGTTCGACGGCTTTCGACAATTGATTCGCGACGTGACCACTGATGCCGCAATGCTCATTTTCCTCGACGGGGCCAGCTCGACGGGCTCGTCGCCCAACGAGAACTACGGGCGAGAACTCCTCGAGCTCTACACGCTGGGATTCGGGAACTTCACCGAGGACGACGTGCGGGCCGCCGCCACCGCGCTGACGGGTTGGGTAGTGGCCCGGCGACGAGGCTACGGGGTGTCGTTCGTCGAGGCCCGCCACGACTCGAGTCCGCAGGAGCTACTTGGCGCAACTGGCGTTTCCGATGTCGACGGGGTCGTGGATGCTGCGCTCGCGCATTCGGCGACGGCCCCGCACATCGCTGCAAAGATGGCGCGCCACTTCCTCGGGGCCGTCGATGCTCCGACGGTGGCGGCACTCGCGGAGACGTTTGCCGCATCGGGGATGGAGGTCAGGGTGTTGGCGCGGGCAATCCTCGAGGCGGCGCTCGACGCGGCGTGGAAGGCCGGTATCGCAACCCATTCCGAAAAATCATCCTACTTTCAACACGTCGCGGCGAACGGCGAAATCGCGGCTAAATCAGTGCGACCGGCTAAATGAGTGCAGTCGTTTATCTTGACATGTCGCTCTAAAGAGCGCAGTCGTTTAACTTGACATGTCGGTCTAAAAGAGTGCAGTCGTTTAACTTGACATATCGGTCGAGTCGGGTGGCGCAGCGCGGGATTGACCGGTGGCCCAAACCGGCCTACTTCGTTTTCGGACTGAATGGTGATTCACCATCCGAAGGAACAAAGGCTACTCGGACCTTGGACTCTTGCAGGAGTCTCTGCTCGTCGAGAGTCGCAACCTGCGAAGCTGGCGAGAATCGAGAGCAACCGCGAGTCCGAAATCAAAGGAGACGAAGATGAATGACAAGGTCGTTCTCACCTGCGCCGTCACTGGCGTGTTGGCCAACCGCCAGCAGTGCCCGGGCATTCCTTACTCCCCGGCCGAGATCGGCGACGAGTGCAAGCGGGCATACGATGCGGGTGCCTCGGTCGTACACCTTCATGCGCGAACCGATACCGGGCAACCGACGTTCAGCCCGGCGACCTTCGCCGCGATCAAACGCGAGGTGCGCGAGCGTTGCCCGATCATTCTCAACTTCTCGACCGGCACGATGTTGGACGATGTCAGCGAGCAGATCGAATACATCACGACGAGTCGACCGGAGATCGCAGCCCTCAACATGGGCTCGATGAACTACGCCAAGTACTCGCGCCGACAAAAGAAGATGGTCTTCAGCATGGTGTTCCCCAACCCATACGACAAGATCATCAAGCTACTCGAAGCGATGAACGAAGCGGGCGTGAAGCCGGAACTCGAGTGCTTCGACACCGGTCACACGCACGGCGTCTGGCCGCTCTTCGAGATGGGGGTGCTCAACAAACCCGCTCAGTTCAGTTTCATCGTGAACGTGCTCGGCGGCATTCCGCCGACGGTCGAGTCCCTACAACTGCAAACCCAGATCATGCGAACGATGGCCGGCTCGGAGACGCAACGACCGCGCTCGGCGGAGTGGGAGGTCATCGGGATCTCGCACGGACACTGGAAGATGTTGGCGAGCGCGTTGGTCCTCGGCGGAAACATCCGGACGGGGTTGGAAGACCATCTCTACTTGCCGAGTGGCGAAATGGCCAAGAGCAACGGGGAGATGGTCGAGGCCGCAGCCTCACTGACGCGCATGACCGGTCGCGAGATTGCCAGCGTCGAAGAAGCCCGAGTCATCTTGGGGTTGGATGCGTTCGATGCAGGGCGCGTCGCCGCCCGCGAAGTCGGCCACACCCTCTCCGAAGTGACGGCCTGATGCGGGACTTCCAGAACCTGAAGGTGGTCGGTGCCGATCACGTGCTGACGATCACGTTGAACGTACCGGAGCGAAAGAATGCGCTGAGTCCAGCGATGGTCAACGAGCTGCTCTACGCGTTCGAGGACGCGCGTAACGATGTCGATGTCCGCGTCGTCGTCTTGACCGGTTCGGGCAACGCGTTTTGTGCGGGCGGCGACCTCAAGCAGATGGGAAGCGGTGGACGTCCACCCAAACTGGCGCCCAAGGGCGACTTCGTCGACCTCCTGCTCGCGTTTCGATCACTCGGAAAACCCATCGTCGCGAAACTCAACGGCTATGCGTATGGGGGCGGCGTGGGTTTGGTGGCGAGTTGCGATTTCGCCGTTGCGGGAGAGTCGGTGAAGCTCGGCACCCCCGAAGTTCGTCGCGGTCTCTTTCCCATGATGATCATGGCCATCCTCCAGCGGGTCGTTCCTCGTCGAAAGCTGATGAACATGATGTTGCTCGGCGAGCGCTTGACGGCCTCCGAAGCGGAGGCGATCGGGCTGATCTCCCACGCGGTTCCGGACGCCGAGCTCGATGCACGCGTCGATGCGCTCACGGCCACCCTCGCAGGCCAGTCGCCCACCGCACTGCGGATGGGTCTCGAAGCGTTTCACCACCAGGCCGATCGCGACTTGGAGGAGGCGTTGCCCTACTTGCGCGATCGCCTCTTTGCCCTGTTGGGCACCGAGGATGCTCGGGAAGGGCTGACGGCGTTTTTCGAAAAACGCGATCCTGTGTGGACCGGCCGATGAGCACTGATTGTCAGGCCCCCCGAACTTGGGCAGAATCAATCGTGTGGTGGGGGTTTGAGGCGAAGCAAGCCAGCTGAGCGAATTCCGCGACTCGCGGGCAACTGAGTGGCGATTCTCGCAGTCGACATCGATGGCTTTGACGTTCGTTTGGCGACCCTGCGTGGTGGGCGCGTTCGGATCCTGCCAGGCACGCTCGGCTGCACTCCGCTCGCGATGAGCCGAAAGGGCAAGGAGACTCTGTTGGGGCAGGTCGCGGTCAAACGCGCACCGAGCCACCCACGCGAAACGATCGTCGGGCTCGCTGCGCTGGTCGGCGCCACCGAAGAGGAGGTGGCGTTTCTCACGGGATGGCGAGACATCGAAACAAGCGCCGAGAGAGTCACGCTCGGAAAAGGTCGAATCGGGTTGGCCAAAGCGCTCGGTCACGCACTGAGCGACGTCATCGATCCCGCGCGGATGCTGATGGGTGACGAACTCGACCGGCTGGTTCTCACGGTGCCGCACGCCACGTCGCGGAACGACGCGTGGATGAAAGTGGTCGCGACACTCGGCGTCGACAATGTCGAGCTGGTGGACCGCTTCGTGGCTGCCGTCTACGCCGCACGACTCGCACACGACATTCAATCGGCATGCATCATCGACGCGGGCCGCTTGGGTGTGCATGTCCGCCTGGCACACAAGGGGCCTGAAGGCTGGGTCACGACCAAGTTGGAAAGCGCACCCACCGAAGGCCTGCAGGCAGTCGAGGACCACCTCGCGCTCACGTTGCGCACGCGGGGGAACATCCCCGAGGGCGTGGCTCCCACAGCCATGTTGCGAATGGCGGCAGCATCGCTGCGTCGAGACCTCGAGTCGGTCAAACAGACGAGCTATCCGTTGCCCTACTCTGCTCTCGGCGGCACGCGGAGCGACAACCTCTCGTTGAGTCGCCAGGACGTCGACCGAGCATTCGACACGTTGATCCGCAAGCTCCGAAAGATGTGCGTGTGTATCGCGGCTGAGAAACCCGAGGTCGTCATTCTGCATGGCCCCGCAAGCACGCGACCCGACGTCATCAAGACCGTGAAAGAAGTCTTCCGAAGGAAGAATTCCGGTGAGCAAAGCGAGCCGCGAACGCGACCCGATTGGGTTCGCCTTTTCGCGGGTCGAAGACCGGAAAGACGACGCGCTCGAACACCCCAGCGAACTCGCCTTCGAGTAGCTGCCCGAAGATGTCTGCCACCATCACCGGGTCGCCCCGAAATGCTCCGCAGCCCCACGCGCCCAGCAAAACGTTGGTGTGGCCACGCGCCGCAAGCAGCGCCAACACGAACCGAGTCCGGCGTTCGAACGCTTCGCGAATCGCCGGTCCAGCGTCAGGGTCGCGGTTGAGCACAGCGCCCGTGTTGGGTGCCGGTGCGGTCAACACACCCACTTCAAAGGGCTGTTCGAGCAACTCACCACGTCCCTTGATTTTGAAGAAGGGAACCCGCGGCGAATAGATGAGGTGGTCGGTGTAGATTGCGTTGCGAAAGGCCCGATTGACCTCGAAATAGGTCAGGTCCTCAACCAGGCAGGGATAGAGGCCCGAACAACGGCATAGGTCCTCTTCTTGCGCTCGTGCACCTCCGAGAAACCCTCCACCAGGGTTTTTCGCCGACGCGAAGTTCAGGACGCAAACGTCAGCGACGTCTTCCTTCACCACGAGGCGACGCGCCGCGATCTGAGTCGTTTCCCCAGTGACCTCGATGTGGCCGGCGTGCTCCGTTGCGCGTGGTGTGCCTGCCAATGCAGCCAACTCTTTGGGCGTCACCAGCTCCGTCGCCAAACGTGCGGCATCCGCCGACCGGCTGATATCGACACGTGTTCCGGACGGCGCAACATAACCACCGTCATGCAGGATCCCGAGGACCTGCTTCGCGATTCCTTTGAGAGACACGGTTTTCCTCAACTGCTTAGTGTATAGATAACACTATTAGTCCTCAATCGGCGAGGTCAAGCCACAAAGATGGAGCCGGCGCTTGGTTCGAGCCGCATCCGTGGCTCGCTTCGCTCCCGAACTCGTCGCGCCTACGCCGCGAGACGGCGAGCAAGGCCCACACCACATAGCCAAGCACGGCGCGTCTCGTTTGCGTGCTCGTTCATCGATCGCTCAGTGCCTAAGAACGTTGCAGCACCGACCGAGCGATCCTGCACCGCTTCCAACCAAGCCTCCGGATCCAAACCATGGCGCCCCAGCAGGGCTGGCGAACCCACCGCACGCCCACCCAACGCCTTCACTGTCCACTCCAAGAGCTCGACATAGTCCTCGAAGTCACAAGGCACCGAATACGACACCGCCTCGGATCGCCGTTTGGCTCCGGATCCGCTACCCCCTCGTTGCGCATCGAAACGCGCCAGCGTAACCGGCGCCGACCTTGCGCGACGGGCCCGGAGATCCTTCGCCACCTTACGAAGACGCTCCTGAATGGACGTAAACTCCGAACCGCGAAGCGACTTCGCGAGCCCAGCCCGGATCGGATTCAGGTCCACGTAAGCCATACAAGTCAACAACCCCTCCACATCCAAAAGCGGCTGGCACTTAAACCGGCTCTCCCA
>JAVJHY011036891.1:3813-15562 GCA_035593235.1 Phascolosoma agassizii | reverse complement strand
CCGGTCTTGGGGTGTTCGATCGTCACGACACCCGATGTCTCCGATGCGCTGCGTTGAACTTCGACCCGACCGGAGTTGAAGTCGAGGTCGCCGACTTGGAGGCCGAATGCTTCGCCGATGCGCAAGCCGGTGAATGCGAGGAAGCGGATGAGCAGGCCGAGTTCGTCGCGTGGTGTGTCGTAGGGCCGCGAGGCGTGAGGTGGCGGGTTCGTGATCTCCGTGGCGAGGACTTCGACTTCGTCGGGAGTGAGGAAGCGCCGCTGACGGGTTGGCGACTTGGCAATGCGGATGCCGTCGACCGGGTTGACTCGGATCGCGCCAGAGCGAATGGCAGAACCGCAGATCTGTGAGAGCACGTTGCGGTGCTTTGAAATCGAGGCAGCCGACAGACCACGCTCCGACTGCTGCGCGACCCACACCGCAACTTCGTGGTGGTCGACTTTCGAGATCGAGATGTGACCGAACGCAGGTAGGACGTGGCGATCGAGGATGGCGCGGTACCTAGTGCGCGTGGCCTGACGGTGTCCGCCGAGCGTGGCGAACCATGCCTCGGCGAACTCGTCGACGGTTTGTTTCGAGCGACGTTCATCGATCCAGTCGCCTCGGGCCAGGTCAGCTTCAACCGTTGCTCGGAACTTGACCGCGTCGACTTTGCGCTTGAACGACTTCTCGCGTTGTCGGCCGTTGACGCGATACCGCACGTCGTAACGCACGCCCGTCTTCACTTGGCGCTTGTTGATGCTCGCCATCACACAACCTTAGTCAGATCACCGGAATGTGTGTGATATTTGTGTGATGGCGCCTCTTGCCCGATCGACGAAATGGCCAGAATCGTTGCAATTGCAGCGCCCACGGAGGGAATCGAACCCCCGGCCTAGGACTTAGGAGGTCCCCGCTCTATCCAACTGAGCTACGTGGGCAATGGCTTGCAGACTGTACTAATCCGCAGGGTCTCCGGCTCCTTCTTTCGCCTCGAAGGCGCCCGGGCGGATATTCCGGCGAATATTGGGGAGCTTGCGCTAAGTCCTGGCTACGAAACGTCGCCGACGCTACATTTGGCGCGATGCGGGCCATTTTCAGTTGTATCACCCTCGTTTTCGCGCTTTGTGTCGTTTCGACCCAAACGGCTTCTGCCGAGCCGGCGACATGTCACGGACAGGTGGTGACCATTGTCGGTACCTCCGGGCCCGACGTTCTCGTAGGCACCTCAGGCCCCGACGTGATCGCGGGTCTTGGTGGCAATGACGATATTCGGGCACTTGGCGGCGACGACATCGTCTGCGGCGGTGGCGGCAACGACGAGATCGACGGTGGCCTCGGCAACGACTGGATCGCTGGGCAGGCCGGCGATGACACCATCCTCGGCGATAAGGGCGAGTGCCTCGTCGAAGTCAACCCGTTGAATCGGTTCTCCCACGACTACGAGCCATCGTGTGACCCGGGTCCCGGCGGCAACGACCATGTGTTTGGTGGCAGCGGTCATGATCTTCTCGCCGGCGACGAGGGTTCAGATCGATTGTTCGGCGGCCCAGGCGACGATGAAATCCTTGCCGGAAGCGGCCTGGCGGCCGGAATCGACACCGACACGATGCGCGGCGGCGACGGCAACGACGCCATCCACGGAGGAGCCGACCGAGATCGCGGCTACGGCGAGGACGGCGACGACAGCTTCAAGCCCTATGGCGCGGCTGACATCCTCGATCGTTTCGTCGGTGGCAGCGGATCCGACGACCTATCCACGAACCTCAACGGCAACACCGAGGGTGTCGTCAAGTTCTTTGGCGGCGCAGATGACGACAAGGGCTTGACCTATTCCTACGGCATGACGGTCTACTTCTTCGGCCAGGACGGCAACGACTTCTTCGGCGACGAGTTCGAGAGCGCCGACACCTACGTCTTCGGCGGTCCAGGTGACGACGAGTTGTACGCACCGATCCTGCTCCGCAAGCCGAACGGCGAGTCCTACGGCGCATGGGTATATGGCGGTCCAGGCAGCGATGAGCTCGGAGCCATCTCGCCCAACAGCTGGCTCTATGGCGGACCTGGTGACGACGGCTTGTTTGGAACCGGCGAAAAATATGGTGGCGAGGGCAACGACCAGATCTCCACCTACCGCGGCACCGCACGGGGCGGCCCCGGCGATGACGCCCTACGGTCGTTCGGTACTGCGCCACTCGTCATGCGTGGTGGGCCGGGCAACGATCAGATCTTTGCCCATCGCGGGTTCGCCAGGATCAGCGGCGGTGACGACACCGACGGCTGTGGCGGTTTGTTCGTGTCGCGTTCGACATGTGAGACCGAGCAGATCTCTGACCCGGTGACTTGGGACTTCAACGGCGGCGTCTGGGACTGACATGGCCGGTCGTTTTCGGAGCGATCGTTAGGCACCACTGACCAGAGAGCTGGTCAGGAAGGCGTTGAAGCGGCCGACGAGGTCGGACATGGTCCCGCCAAAGAAGTGGTCGGCTCCGGCGATCACATGGGTCGTCGCGTTAATCCAATCGTCGGCCAGCGCGGCATCGATGACGGCGGGTGGAGCGAACTGGTCGCGCTCGGGAACGGCGAACACCTTTGGCGCCTCGGCCGAACGCGCCGCCATCGTTACCGGATCCAGAACCTTCAGCGGAGCGGCCGCCAAGAACCAACCGGCCACACGTTTGTCGGCACTCGCCAGAATCACGTCGGCGCCAAACGACCACCCACACAACAGCAGCGGCACGTCGGGTGCCGCCGCGGTGATGTCGTCGATGGCAGCCGCGACATCGAGCTGCTCGCCGACGCCTTTGTCGTGCTCACCGGTCGACTTGCCGACACCGCGGAAGTTGAAGCGCTCCGTGGCGGCTCCGAACTCGACCGCGGCGCGGTAGAACGCAGCAGGTACCGGCGTGTACATGTCACCGCCCATGAGCGGGTTGGGATGCGCCACCACCACCGCAGCGGTCGGCGACGCTGGCACCGATCGTTCGGCCTGCAGCGACAGGCCATCGGATGTCGTCAGAGTCACGTCTTCGGTCACGCCGCAACGCTAGTCGCCGGGCTGCTCGGCCTCGATTTCACCGTCGGGCCCAAACAGGCGGGTCGTCTGTCCATCGGTCGTCGACACCCATGCGAACCAGTCAGCGGTGCGGCTCGGCACTGCTTCGAGCTGTTCACCGACTGCAGGTCCGGTCGTTGCGACGCCGGCCGCGTTCCACACAGTGCCCGTTACCTCGTCAACGAAGTCGCCGTCATCGGACACCACGAACGATGCCGGCGCACCACCCACCGCGGCGACAAACAGTGCACCGCCACCGTGGCCATCGAGCAAGACCATCTGTCCGAACTCGCCCGGAAGCTCGACTACCGCTCGTTCATTGCTCAGCACCGCGACAGCGGCTGGTTCTCCCGCGAGGTCGAAGCCAATCACCCGGGTGCTCGGAGCGAGCCGCTCGTCGGCGAACGCATCGGGGCTTGCGGGAAACGCAAGCCGACCGCTGTCGATCACCGTGCCGTAATCGGCAAACGGGTCGCGGGCATAGCTCGGCCCACGGCCCTGGTCGTTGCTCAGCACCATGGTGTCCGGGTGATCGTGCAGCCACTGCGCCCAGCTCGTGGTCCGCGATGGCAGCGCCGTGAGTTCGGTACCGGTCAGGTTGCCGACCAAGCCCCGACCGCTGACCTGCCACCAATACGTGTGCGTCTCGGCATCGACCATCACCATGTCGCTCTCGTACAGCGCACTGGTGTTGTCAAATGTCAGCACCCCGTCGTGGCGTAGATCGGTCGGCCGCCGATCGAACACGACCCCGCTGCCGCAGAGTGGGCAGTACGTGACGACAACCGGTCGCTGCGCCATCGTCGTGTTGACGATCTCATGGAAGTTGAGGACTCGATGCGGATGCGCCCACGCCGTGCCGTCATCGGCGATGTAGCCGAGCACGATGTCGTCAGCCGTCAACCAGTCAGCGGCTGGGCCAGAACCTTGGACATAGACCGGATCATCGATCGGCGGAATCACATTGAGCAGCGAGTCGATCTGTTCCTCTTCCGCTTCGGCGAGGCTGATCGACCGTCCATCGAATGTGTCGAAGATGATCTCGTCGAGTGGCACGTCGGCGATGGCCACGTTCACGCCGGCCACGATGCGTTCTTCACTTGTGTCCACGCCCGACGAGCACGCGGCAGCCAGCAAGGCCACCGCCACCGTCACGGCCGCCGCGACACCGAGAGACGGTGGGGTCGAAGTGTCACGAACAGGAAACCCGGGGCGCACACAATCACTTCCATCGATCACGAGGTCCTGCGGGGATATAAGGTGCGATCAGCGGGCGAGCCAGATCGACATCCGAACCTGGCACGACAAGGGGTACAAAAAATGGCTGACACATTTGTTGTCGAACGAAGCACCACGATCGCGGCACCACCGGCCGAGGTTTTTGCGAAGGTGGTCGATCTCCGGTCCTGGGACGACTGGTCCCCCTGGGCCGAGATGGACCCCGACATGAACAAGAATTACACCGGTGATCCTGGCACCGTTGGCTCTGGTTACAGCTGGAACGGCAACCGCAAGGTTGGCGAGGGCCGAATGACGGTGACCGATGTCGACACCCCGACCCGCGTGGCGATCGACCTTGAGTTCATCAAACCGTTCAAGTCCCAGAATGTGACCGAGGTAATGGTGTCGCCGACTGGTGATGGCTCCGATGTGGTGTGGCGTATGACGGGCAAACACACCTGGATGTCCAAGATCATGGGCATCTTCAAGAGCATGGACAAAATGGTCGGCCCCGACTTCGAAAAAGGCCTCGCCAAGCTCAAGAACATCAGCGAGGCGTAGGCGGCACCATCGCCGGAAAATGGAGCCTCTGATGGCAAATCCATTCCAAGTCACCATCGATGCGTCATCACCTCGCACCCAAGGTGCGTTCTGGTGCGAGGTCCTCGGCTACATCGAGCAGCCGCCACCACCGGGCTTTGCAACGTGGGACGAGGCGCTGGACGCCGCTGGCATCGATCGTTCCGATCCCGATCGCTCATTCGCAATCGTCGACCCCGACGGGGTTGGCCCGCGCGTCTTCTTCCTCAAGGTACCCGAGGGCAAAACGACAAAGAACCGGGTGCATCTCGATGTGCACGTCGGAGCAGACCTCATGCATGACAAGGCGCACCAACTCGCCGGCTTCGGAGCCACCATCGTCGGTGAGTTTGAGGAGCCCGAAGGCCACTGGATCACCCTGCTCGACCCCGAGGGCAACGAGTTCTGCATCCAGTAAGCGACCTGCCTGGGGCCTCTTACGCGGGGTTTGGTCCCGCGGCTGCGACACATGTGGTGTTTCTTGGGGACGAAGCGGACCCCAGAGCTGCGCGCCGTTCAGCTGTGGCCGGCCGTCGGCAACCGGGTCGTTAGGTAGTCCGAAGCGTCCGTGGGCGACAGGTGTGGATTGTCGGCGAGGCCGCTCGCCATCGTGTCGACGTAGGCGGGGTTCGGCGCATTCGGCGGCTGGCGGTCGGCTGTGGTGAAGGTGATCGCGGGATGCGGAGCGAGTTGGGGCGCGTCCGGCCATAGCACCCGGCCGTACCAGCCCGACCCAACATCGACTGAGCCATCGCTCAAGCCACCCCAATCGAAGCCGTCGCCGATCGGCCGCCGGTTCTCCTGAGCGAACACGTCCTCGAACTGGTCGCTCGTGATGTCCCACGCTCGGAACCACGCTCGCGCCGAGTCGCTCGGGTGGACGAACGCAACGCCAGCTCCCCAACGTCGCGACTCGCGTTCGAACGAGAGCTCGAACGGCAACTGAACCCAGCGGCTCGCCCGGGGAGGACTCGGGTCCCGGGCGCCCTGATGGTCGTCGTCGCCCGTGAGATAGCGCAGAAACCGCTGCTCGTTGAGATTGGATCCGTACGCCAGATACCAGACTCGATCCGGGCGATGCACCCGCCAAGTATGGCCGCATCGCCGTGTGGAATAGCAGTACCGCCGCGTTCCGGCTGGGTCGTGAGTCGCTTTCTTCACGGCCGCGATAGCATGTGAGGCTTATGTCGAACGTATGCCAAGTGACTGGACGCAAGCCGAGTTTCGGCAACAACGTCTCTCACTCACAGCGCAAGACCCGCCGCCGCTGGGATGTCAACATCCAGACGCAACGTTTCTACGTTCCGAGCGAAAAGCGCTGGGTCAAGCTCAAGGTTTCTGCCAAGGGTCTCAAGACCATCAACAAGCATGGCATCGAGAAGGTTCTCGCTGACATGCGCCGCCGAGGAGTCAAAGTCTGATGCCAGCAGGTAGCGACAAACGCCCCATCATCAAGCTCAAGAGCACCGCTGGTACCGGCTACCAGTACGTGACGACCAAGAACAAGGTCAACAGCCGTGAGCGCATCGAGCTCATGAAGTACGACCCCAAGGCTCGCAAGCACGTGATCTTCAAGGAAGAGAAGTAACCGCTTCACCTTCCATCCGGCCCGCTCGCGGGCTTCGCACTCATGGCAGCCTCCGGGCTGCCATTTGTCGTTTTGGTCCCCCCCTAAACCGCTAGATCGCGGCGGCCATGTCGGCAAGTCTGAGCACGGTGTTCCAGTTGCGGCGGGTTCCGACGAGGCCGGACTGCTTCTCGATCCAATCGTTGGTCAGTTTGGTCTGGCCGAAACCGGTCGGGCAGTTCACATAGACATGTTGCCCAGAAATCGTGAACTCGTCGGGAGTGACCCGGTCCGCGTCGAGCGCTCCCGAATAGTCGCCGGCGAGGAATACGACGCCGGACTGTTTCGGGTCGGCATCGGGGTAGGGAAAGCCGGCAATGAGGGAATCAACCTCCGCGGAGGTGCGCGTGATCACCCCGATGTCGTGACCGAACTCGTCTGCGATTAGCGACGCGACGGTGGCCGAAACCGCGGCAGCCTCTTGGTCGGACGAGCACACGAGGTTGCCGCTCTGGATATAGGTCGCAACGTCGTCGAGCCCGGCCTCGCCGAGAACCGAGCGCAAGTCGGCCATAGGGATCTTGTTTCGCCCGCCTACGTTGATTGCTCGCAGCAGCACCACGAACGTGGTCATGGGTCGGTCGTTTCGGCGACGAGGGTGTCGAACACCCGGGCGAGCTGGGCGGTAACCGGACCAACCTCGAGCGTGCGGCCGTCGACGCGAACAAGGCCCTGCACGTCTCGTGTTGACGACGTCAGGAACACCTCGTCGGCGGTTTGCAGAACGTCGAACGCGAGCGGGCGCTCGACGATGTCGGCCAGTTCGAGCACCAGCTCGCGGGTCACGCCAGCCAGACACCCGGACGTCAGCGGGGGAGTGACGGGCTGCCCGTCGACCACGACGAACACGTTGGTGCCGGTTCCTTCACAGAGCTCACCGACGGTGTTGGCGAACAGTGCTTCGCTCGCGCCGACATGATTCGCGGCCCGCAGTGCTCGCACGTTCTCGGCATATGAGGTGGTCTTAAGTCCGACGAGTGCGCCGCGCTCGTTACGAGTCCATGGAACCGTCATGGCCGTCGGCTCCGCCTTGGGTGCAAGCTCGGTGGCGGCCACGATCACAGAAGGTTCGCCGTGAGGCGCTCCGGAACCGAGAGGACCGCTGCCGCCTGTGACTGTCAGACGAATTCGTGCTTCGGCGTAGTCACTCGCGGCAATCGTTTCGAGCACTGCCTGTTTGAGTAGTTCGGGGTCAGGCTTTGGGATAGCCAATGCGTCGAGTGTGCGCTCGAGCCGAAAGAGATGTCGTGTGATAGCGAAGGGCTGACGCTCGACCGTCTTGAGCGTTTCGAACGCGCCATCACCCACGACGAGCCCGTGGTCGTCGATACCCACGTGGGCCTCAGACGAATCGACCATGCCACCGTTCAGCCACACGTACATCGTCCGCCAATCGAGTGCTGCATGGTTGCTCACCTACCATGACGCTTGTCGAGGCCACCCTTCTCCCCACCCCTCGACTGGAGCCGACATGTCACTGTTCGACGACCTGATTCCGACCTTGATCACCGACACGCCCGCGCAAGGCCGCGAGCTGGCCATCATGTTGGCCCGCAAGACCATCGCTACCTTGCAACCCGACGCCGACGTGCGCACCCGCCTGCGTCCCGACTACGCCGAGGACTCGTCCAAGCTCATGGAAGCTGGCCAGATCGTTGCCATCGAGTTCGGCACAATCGCGGTGGCCAACAACTACTGGCGATAGGCCCCGACACACACGCGACCCGACCCTGAGCCCGATTTCTGTGACCCGTCAGGCGCGATAATTACCCCTGGCGGGTCACAGATTTTGGTCTGGTTTGAGGGTGGGGGAGGGACTTCTAGGCGGAGGCGAAGCCTTTTTCGAGGTCTTCGATGATGTCGTCGATGGTTTCGAGGCCGACCGACAGTCGCACCAGGCCTGGGTCGACGCCGGTCGCGGCCTGCTCGTCGGCGCTGAGCTGGCTGTGAGTCGTCGATGCCGGGTGGATAATCAGGCTGCGTACGTCGCCGATGTTGGCGACATGGCTATGCAGCTCGGTTGCGTTGACGAACTTCTCGCCAGCTTCCTTGCCACCCTTGATGATGAACGCTGGCACCGAGCAGAAGCCCCGGCCCTCGGTGTACTTGGCCATGCGGTCATGCCACGGGCTCGACGACAGGCCGGCGAACTGAACCGACTCGACCTTGCCGTGACCCTCGAGGTACTCCGCGACCGCTTGCGCGTTCTGGCAATGGCGCTCCATGCGCAAGCTGAGTGTTTCGAGGCCTTGCAAGAAGTGGAAAGCATTGGTCGGCGAGACCGCCGCACCGGTGTCGCGCAGGCCCTGCACACGAGCCTTGATGATGTAGGAGCCGTGGCCGAGCGCTGGCCAGTACGCGAGCCCGTGATAACTCGGATCGGGTTCGGTGAACATCGGGAAGCGGTCGTTGGCGCCAAAGTCGAACGAACCGCCGTCGACGATGACGCCGCCGATCGAGTTGCCATGTCCGCCGATGAACTTGGTCATCGAGTGCACCACGATGTCCGCGCCCCACTTGAGCGGGTTGATCAAGTACGGCGACGGCACGGTGTTGTCGAGCATGAGCGGTACACCCACGTCGTGGGCGATCGCGGCGATGGCTTCGATGTCGAGGCAGTTGTTCTTTGGGTTGCCGACGGTCTCGCCGTAGAAGACCTTGGTGTTTGGCTGCGCCGCTGCCCGCCACGCATCGAGATCGTCGGGGTCCTCGACGAACGTGACCTCGATGCCCATCTTGGGCATCGTGTAATGCAACAGGTTGTAGGTGCCGCCATACAGCGCGGCCGACGCGACCACATGATCGCCGGCCTCTGCGAGGTTCAGAATGGCGAGCGTCTCCGCAGCCTGCCCCGAAGCCACGGCTAGCGCGCCGGGGATACCAACCGCGGTCTCGGTGCCGCCCTCAAGCGTCGACAATCGCGCTTCGAGCACACCCTGCGTCGGATTCATGATGCGGGTATAGATGTTGCCCATCTCCGCCAGCGCAAACAGGTTGGCAGCGTGTTCGGTGTCGCGGAAGACGAAGCTTGTCGTCTGGTAGATCGGCACGGTGCGAGCACCGGTTTCAGAGTCGGGAACCTGGCCCGCGTGAATCTGATTAGTTTCGAAACCTGTCATGTTCCAGCCTTGGATTGAGCGAAGGGACATTGTTGACCAGCTGAGTCGGCTTTTGCAAGTGCATACCGGTCACAGCATCGCGGGTCGACAAAACCAAGGTGGATGTCTAGAAAGGTTTCGTGGCGAGGTCGCGGGCGGCGGTGGCCGGGGCCAAGGTGCGGCCGCGAACTTGTGAGAGCACGTCGGCGGCGTCGGGGCCCGCAAGCAGCGCGTCGATGCGCCGTTCGACGTCGGCGAGCACCCGATTGCGCACTTCGTCGAGATCGCGACTGGCACGGCGATCCTCGAGCTGACCGTTGGTCGCGATGGCGTCGCGGTGACGTTCGATCGCCGCCCACATCTCCGGAGCGCCTTCGCCGGACAAGGCGGTCGTCATGATGATCTCGGGTCGCATGCCGGTCCGCTGGTCCTGGCCGGTCGTGTGGCTCAGGTCGAGCATGAGATCCAGGTCGCGCCGCACATCGTTGGCACCCGGGCGATCGGCCTTGTTGACCACAAACAGGTCGGCCAACTCCAACAGGCCGGCCTTGTTGGCCTGCACGGCGTCGCCCATGCCTGGAGTGGCAACGACCACGGTCGTGTCGGCGGTACCAGCGATATCGACCTCGACCTGGCCCACGCCCACCGTCTCGATCAGGACAGGGTCATAGCCGGTTGCGTCGAGCAGCCGAACCACGCCGGGCACCGCAAGAGCGAGACCGCCCTGATGGCCTCGTGTCGCCATCGATCGAATGAACGTTTCGGGCGAAGCGACGTCTTCCATGCGCACCCGGTCGCCGAGGATCGCACCGCCGGTGAGTGGTGAAGACGGATCGACCGCCAATACCGCAGCTCGTTTGCCCTGATCGCTAAGCAGTTTGACGAGTTGTCCAGTCAGGGTCGACTTGCCCGAGCCAGGCGCACCGGTGATGCCGATGACATGAGCGTTGCCTGCCTTTGCGTGGGCCAACTCGGCGATCGTCTCAGACTCCGCAGAGCTATCGCGCTCGACGAGTGTGATCAGTCGGCCGAGGGCGCGCCGTTCGCCGGCGAGTGCTCGATCGAAGATCTCTTGTGGGGGGAGTCCCTTGAGGGACACTGCCTTGGGGGTCACTGCCGTGCGGCCACAGCTTCGCGGACCGCGTTGGCGACTTCTTCGGCCGATGCTCCGGGGCCGAGGATCACCGCGACACCCTTTTCCTTGAGTTCGCCAACGTCTTCGTCGGGGACGATGCCGCCGACGATTACCGGTACATCCAGGCCGGCTTCGGCGAGCGCATCGACCATCTTGGGGGCAAGTGTCATGTGACTGGCGTTGTGCATCGACAGGCCAACGGCATCAGCGTCTTCTTGTTCGACCGCGTTAACCACGTTCTTATAGCTCTGGCGTAGCCCGAGGTAGATAACTTCCATTCCGGCGTCGCGCAAAATGCGAGCGACGATCTTGATGCCGCGGTCGTGGCCGTCGAAGCCGAGTTTGGCCAATACGACGCGCAGTTGCTCGTCGGCCATCAGACGATCGCCGTTTCGACGTAGGTGCCGAACACACCCTCGAGCGTTTCGACGATCTCGCCCTCGGTCGCAAACGCCTTGACAGCCTCGATGATTGTCGGCATCAGGTTGATCTCACTGTCTTGGGCCTCGGATGCGAGCTTGCCGAGTGTCGACGCGACCGCGTCGCTGTCACGCTTCTGCTTGACGTCGGCCAGGCGCTTGAGCTGGTATTCCTCGACCTCGGCACCGATGCGCAACAAATTGCGCTCGCCGCTGTCGCCTTCGGTGAACTCATTGACTCCGACGATGATGCGGCGGCCCTCGTTGACCTCGCGCTCGAATCGGTAGGCGGCGTCGGCGATTTCGCCTACATCGCGCTCCCCACCGCGCTGGTGTTCGGGGTGGCTGCGGCGCACGCCCGGCGGGGATCGAAACTCCGCCTCGGGCTGGCGATGGTGGTCGCCGGCTCGATCGCCGGGGGGGTGGTGGCGTTTCAGCTCGCGTTGAACGCCGTGCAGACGGTGGTGGCGGTCGGTGCTCGGCCAATGGCCATGGCCATGCTGCCCCCGCTGTCTCGCGCCCACGACGAAGGCCGCATCGATCGGTTCGTCTCCGAATACGGGCGAGGCCTCACGCTGTCCTTCTTCGTGACCGTGCCGGCCGCGGCATTGCTCGTTTCCTCTTCGCTCACGGTGC
>JAVJHY011036890.1:0-66755 GCA_035593235.1 Phascolosoma agassizii | reverse complement strand
CGGCTTCTGGTAAAGAGCCCTCAGCGACTTCTGGTAAAGAGCCCTCAGCGACTTCTAGTAAAGAGCCCTCAGCGGCTTTTGGTAAAGAGCCCTCAGCGGCTTCTGGTAAAGAGCCCTCAGCGGCTTCTAGTAAAGAGCCCTCAGCGGCTTCTGAAAAAGCCTTTTCATTGCAACCCGGACCGCATTCGTCTTTAAATAGGTAATGAATCAACAAACCGAACAAGCGCTTGCCCAAATATTTCCCGCTAATGCACTGCGCACAGACACAGAATCCCTAGCCCAGTACGGTTGTGATTGGACACGCACTTACTCGATTGCCCCGAGTGCTGTGGTTTTTCCAGAGTCCGCGGAACAAGTGGTGTCCCTGGTAAAACTTGCCAACGAACGCAAGCTCGCGTTGGTACCTTCTGGTGGCCGCACGGGGTTGTCCGGCGGCGCCGTGGCGAGCAACGGCGAGCTGGTGGTGTCCTTCGAGCGTATGAATCAAGTGCTCAACTTTAGTCCTGGGGATAATCTGTTAACTTGCCAAGCTGGCGTGATTACCCAAACCATTCAAGATTTCGCCAAAGACAAAGACCTGTTCTACCCCGTCGATTTTGCGTCTTCTGGTTCGAGTCACATCGGCGGCAACATCGCCACCAATGCAGGCGGTATAAAAGTCATTCGCTATGGTCTGACCCGTGATTGGGTGGCGGGCTTACGGGTAGTAACCGGCAGCGGCGAATTGATCAACTGTAATGCTGGGCTGGTCAAGAATGCCACAGGTTACGATCTGCGCCATTTGTTCATAGGCTCCGAAGGTACATTGGGTTTTATTGTGGAGGCGGACATTCGCTTGCTGCCGGCGCCGTTGCCGCAAAAAGTCACGGTGTTAGCGGTGCAGGAGTTCACCAATATTTTGAAGGTGCTAAGCCACTTTCAAAATGAACTCACGCTATCGGCTTTCGAGTTTTTTTCAGAGATCGCTTTGACCAAAGTGTTGACCCATCGAGATTTGGCCAGACCGCTGCAACAGCCCTGCGCATTTTACGCATTGTTGGAGTTCGACGAGTCAGAATTAGAGGCAGCATCCGCGGCCTTCGAGTATTGCGTTAATGCAGGTTGGGTGGTGGACGGTGTACTGAGCCAGTCGCAGCAACAGGCGGCGAATTTATGGGCGCTCCGCGAAGGTATCTCCGAGAGTCTTGCCCCCTACACCCCATATAAAAATGACTTGTCAGTTCGGGTGACTGACATGCCGGAATTTCTGGCGGAAGTGGATGCCCTGGTGGCCACTAGCTATCCAGATTTTGAAGTCTGTTGGTACGGCCACATCGGTGACGGCAATCTGCATCTGAATATTTTGAAGCCGCAAGATCAAAGTAAAGAGGTGTTCTTTGAGCGCTGCCACCACATCAGTCCAGCGATATTTGAGTTAGTGGCGAATAGGGAAGGCAGCATCTCTGCCGAGCACGGGGTAGGCTTGCTGAAAAAAGATTTTTTGGGATTTACCCGCTCAGATGCAGAAATTCAGATCATGCGTGGTCTAAAGGGCGTGCTGGATCCAAACGGCATTATGAACCCGGGTAAAGTGTTTCCCGAGTCCCAACAATAGTCTCTATAGTTGAATAATGCCTTGGCTGCCGGCCACCAGAACTATGTCAGCCGCTTGCTCCGTGAATAAGCCGTTGCACACCACACCGGCGATATTGTTGATCTGAAATTCTAGTTCTTCCGGCTGGGTTATATTCAGACCGTGAACATCAAGCAGAATATTGCCATTATCGGTGACCACGCTCTGCCGCCACTCGGGCTCGCCGCCAAGTTTCACCAGCCGGCGCGCTACTAGACCTCGCGCCATGGGAATGACTTCAACCGGTACGCCAAACTTACCCAACACGTCGACTTGCTTTGACTCATCGACAATACAAATAAATTCTTCTGCTGATGCCGCGACAATTTTCTCGCGGGTGAGCGCGCCACCACCGCCCTTAATGAGCTGTTTGGCTGGATTGACTTCGTCCGCGCCGTCGACGTAGACGGTGATTTCCCCCACGCTGTTAAGATCCAACACACTAATGCCATGATCCCGTAGACGCTGTGCACTGGCCTCACTGCTAGCCACCGCGGCATCAAATAGATGCTTGCATTGCGCCAAAGCATCGATAAACAAGTTAGTCGTGCTGCCGGTGCCCACGCCCACGATACTTTTGGCGGTGAGCTTTGGCCGGATCAGTTCAATGGCGGCCATGGCGGCTTGTTGTTTTAGGTCGTCATTAGTCAAATTTTAGACTCTTATTTGGACGCATACTTAGGTTATGGTGTACGCCGCTGTTGGGTTAAACGATCTTGGGTGCCGCTATCTTATGCTTGAACGTTACGTAAAGAAAATTTTGTCTTCGCGAGTTTACGACGTTGCTGATCAAACGCCTTTGCAGCGTGCCCGTGGCCTATCGAATCGGCTTCAACAAGAAATCTATTTGAAACGTGAAGATCTGCAGCCAGTTTTTTCTTTCAAAATTCGTGGTGCCTACAACAAAATGGTCCTGCTCAGTGAGGCTCAGCAACAGCGCGGTGTAATTACGGCGTCGGCTGGCAATCATGCTCAGGGGGTAGCATTTGCAGCGAACCATCTCGGTTTGCGGGCCACCATCGTGATGGGGCGCAACACCCCCAGTATCAAAATCGATGCGGTCAAAGCCTTGGGTGCTAAGGTTGTGCTGCAAGGCGACACCTATGATGAAGCCGCTGAGCATGCACATAAGCTTGCCGCCTCCGGTGGGCAAACCTATGTGCACCCCTATGACGACCCAGACACCATCGCCGGACAGGGGACGGTGGGCATGGAAATCCTTAACCAGCTCCAAACGGATATACGTGGCATTTTTGTACCGGTTGGTGGCGGTGGCTTAATCGCGGGTATTGCTGCGTTTGTGAAATATCTACAACCGCGAACTCAAATAATCGGCGTGGAAGCAGAGGGTTCTGCTTGTTTGTCGGCCGCGCTAAAAGCTAACAAAAGAGTGAAGCTACCCTACGCGAGCCTTGATTTGTTTGCTGACGGCGTATCGGTATCTCAGGTCGGTAAGCACCCTTTTGCGATTGCCAAAGCCCACGTGGACCAGGTGATTACGGTGAGTACGGACGAAATCTGTGCGGCGATCAAGGACACCTACGACGATACCCGGTCTATCTCTGAACCCGCAGGTGCGTTAGCGGTAGCTGGCATGAAAAAGTACTTTGCGCAGCGTCGTAAGCGCGCGACAGACAATCCGGATGACACTTACGTAGCTATTGTCAGCGGTGCCAACGTAAATTTCGATCGGTTACGGCATATTTCCGAGCGCGCCGAAGTGGGCGAGCAGCGAGAAGCGGTATTGGCAGTGACCATTGATGAAGCCCGTGGCAGTTTCCGCCAGTTTTGCCGCGTGCTGGGTCGGCGAGCGGTCACCGAGTTCAACTATCGTTTCTCTAGTACGGCCGGCGCGCATATTTATGTGGGTTTACAGGTGGCCGATGCCCTCGAGCGCAAAGCGGCTGTTGCCGAACTAAAGACTGCTGGTTATGCGGTAACCGATATGACGGATAATGAAACTGCCAAACTTCATGTTCGCCACATGGTTGGTGGCCGACGGGCGGCTGAAAAATCTGAATTGCTGTACCGATTTGCATTTCCCGAACGCCCGGGCGCGCTCATGCAGTTTTTAACTGGCTTAGGCACCCAGTGGAATATCACTATGTTCCATTACCGCAATCATGGAGCTGCCTGGGGCCGTGTGTTGGTTGGGTTTGAGGGCGAGGGTGCAGACCGGCGCCTGCTAAGCGGTTATTTACAGAAGATCGGGTATCGGTATTGGGAAGAAACCGATAACCCGGCTTACCAATTGTTTCTTAAATAGGTGTTCCTATTGCGAGAGACCGGGTGCCACATAACGTTCAAACTCCGCTTCGAACATTAGTAGCTTGGGATCAGCAATATGATCGATGTACAGACGACCATCGAGATGATCAAATTCATGTTGAAACACCGTTGCGGCAAATCCTTGCAACTCGTAGTCCAAGGGTGCGCCAGCCAGATCTAACGCAGTTACCCGAATATGCTGTGGTCGCTCAACATAGCCCCGTAAACCAGGCACCGATAAGCAGCCTTCCCAGAACCCAGCAGTGTTGGTATCCAGGATCTCGATCGTCGGGTTCACGAAAACGGTGAGAGGCACTTGGGGTAATTCGCCATAGCGACTGGGGCCGCCGGCTAATTCAATGATGGCCAATCGAATGGGCTCATCCACCTGTGGTGCCGCTAAGCCCACGCCGCCATAGTCGCGCAGTGTCTCGATCATGTCTGCCACTAGTCTTTCAGTATCCGAGCTACTTATTTCGCTAGCAGTTAGCGGTCGAGCATTCTGGCGCAGGGTCGGATGCCCCATGCGAATGATTTTTCTAACAGCCATTCGTGTTTAACCTATATTTGTGGCGAGCCTACTTGTTGGAAAATTGTTGCCAACCAGCGTTGGTAATCATGCCGTCGAGCCCAATATCCCAGGTCTCTTTTGGTAATACTTGTTGTGCTTGCTGCACGTCATGGGCAAAGCCCACCAATTTGGGGCGCAATCCTATCGGCAGGTTAGCAAGGTGGCGATCGTAGTAACCGCCGCCCATCCCCAATCGGGTACCCAGGTGGTCAAAGCTCACCAACGGTACTAACAATAAGTCCAAACTGATGGTATCGACAAATCTGCTGGCGCCGGGACGCTCGGGGTCCGGTTGGAGAATACCAAACTCATTGGTTCGCAAGGGTGTACATGGGTGGTAGGCGTAAAATTCTAATTCATCACCTCGCATCACCGGCAGACAGACCAAGCGATTTTGCTGCCACAGCCGGTCAATTAATGGGCGAGTATCGAGTTCGTGATCTTGGCTGAGGTAGACACCAATGCGTGTACAAGAAAAGCGCCACGGACTGGTAAAAAATTGTTTTTGTGCGCCGATGCTATTGGTGCACTGTTGTTGCGGTGATAGTTGCCGTCGACGCTTGCGACTCTGCTTGCGCAAGTTTTTTTTGAGTTGGGCTGGTGACGAGGTCGATTTACTCACAATCTCTGGGTCCCTCGAATAAGTCTCCCGGAAGTGCCGCTGCAAGTTGGCCCTGAACCGTTATGGTTCAGGTCGGAATCCGCATGCTAGGCTTAAGGCTTCCCAATCATTCAATGGCGATGCTGACGCAGCGTCATCAAAGTGTTGGGCTGGCTCACCGGCTTAACACTAAGACTCCTTGGTTATCTCTAACGGCTCAAGGACGACACCAGCTGGCGAACACTCCAGGAGACAGGATTAGTATAGCCTAATACAGCGGGACAGCACGCCTTGACTTTGCGTGAGCTGTTGGCTTTGTGAAGCGGTTACAAGTTTAGTTGTTTTTGATCCGTCAGTGCTTGACTGACTCGATCTGTTAGTTCTGCAACCTTTTCGGCCGCTGCGCCGTTGCCGGCCGCTTTGTCAGCGTTTTGCAAATACTCATGAGTAATATTCAACGCCGCCATCACGGCAATGCGGTCGGCACCGAGCACTTTACCGCGAGCACGAATATCAGACATTTGTTTATCTAGATGTCGAGCAGAGGCGGATAATTCATCCACTTCCTCTTCGGGGCAGGCTACTTGATATTCTTTGTCCATGATTTGAACAGATACAGTGGTCATTTCTTCACTCATTGAGGTCTAGTCCTGTTCTAACGCTTTCAAGCGCGTGATCATGGATTCAACACGACTCTTTGCCAATTCGTTTTTTTCTATCAACTTGGCGCGTTCGTTTGTCCAGTTGTTCTGTTGTGTGCGTAGCGCACGATTCTCTCTGGTGAGCGTAGTGGTGAGGTCTATCAACTCGCCCACTTTGTGTTCGAGTGCTACCCATTCGTTGTTCGACATAACCGGGCCTTCTTGTTCTTTCCTATCTATCTATGCGTACGTCTATTTACGTGATCGAGGAAGAGTCTGTGTGAATCGCAATTTTTTTTTTGCTTTTTATCCGTCACCAAGTTGCATCATGCTGGTGCGCCATTCTTAGGCTCTCGTCTTATGCATAGACGCTTAGTTTGCGTAATTCAACAAAATAAGTGAAGAGCCTCCATCTCGCAACCTTGACCGCAACTTTACGCGCAAGTTTGGTAGCATAGCATGGTTTTTTTTAAGGGTTTAACGTGTCTAATCTAGTGGAATTGGCGCAAACGGCGGCACCACGGTTATCCGTAGCCGAATTGCATGGGGCGACTTGTGGCTTGTTGGTGGGTGGTCGAATCGCGGATCAGGTACCGATCGAACAATTTCCAATGGCTGAGTTGGTGGATTTGGCGGGCTCAGACTATGTAACCGACGCGGAATCGCTAGAGGACTTTGTCCGGGCAGCCACCGAACAGCTTCGATCCGCAGATTTGAGCTTTCAGCCGCTGCTATCTGAAACCCTTGTGGAGATTGGGGCAGACCATGACAATTCGGGGAACGATCCCATCGATATTCGGGTGGTGGCACTGGCCGAGTGGTGCGAAGCCTTTACAGCTGCCTTAGGTACCCAGCTCTCCCAGCCGCAGGCTGAGATCGAAGAAGTAGCAGAAATCATCGAAGATTTTGTCGCGATAACCCAGGTAGATGCTGCGGTGGAAGGTTTTAAGGCTGACCCGGAAGGGGCGGAAAAGAATTTGTCTGAATTGGAGGAGTACGTAAAAGTAGGAACGCTGTTGTTAACAGACCTGCTAAAATAGCCCATTCGAATTAGGCTTGCGCATCATTATGGCCCCCCCAACTTCTAAAAAAAGTTCTAAAAAAAGTTCCAAAAAAACTTCCAAAAAAACCGCGAAAAAAACAGCAACCAAGAAAAAGCCCGTTAAGCGTGCTACTAAGGCGCCCAAAAAGAGGCCAGCTAAAAGAAAAATTGCTAAAAGGAAGGTGGTTAAAAAGAGGACCGCTAAAAAGAAAGCCGCCAAAAAGAAGGCTCCTACTAAGAAGGCAGTCAAAAAGCAGACTGTGAAAAAGGTGGCCGTTCGGAACAAAGCCCCTGCCAAGCGCCTAGCCAGACCTCCTCGGCCATCACCGGCACAACCAACAAAACCCAGACGAATCGCGGCGAGCGAGTATGCCACTAGACGACGCGCACTCATGTCCATGATGGCCCCAGGTTCCATTGCTGTAGTTCCCGGTGCAAAGCATCAGTCGCGTAATTCTGATATCGATTTTCCCTTCCGCCAAGACAGCGACTTTCACTATCTGACCGGTTTTTCCGAAGCAGATGCCGTACTCGTGCTGACCCCGGGCCGTAGCCATGGCGAGGTAATTTTGTTTTGCGAAGAGCGCGATGCGGTCGCCGAACAATGGAATGGTGAGCGCTTAGGTCCGGAGCGGGCAGTGGCTGAGCTGGGGGTAGATGATGCTTTTCCAATCAACGACGTCAGCGACATCCTGCCAGGCATGTTGGAAGGGCGGGAGCGCATCTATGTCACCTTAGGTGAATATCCTAAATTTGATAATCGCCTGCTGGCTTGGGTGAAGAGCATACGCGCTCGGGAAGCGAGCGGAGCCATTCCACCAGGTGAATTTGTCGCGCTAAAACACCTATTGCACGAACAACGGCTGTTCAAATCACCCGCGGAGCTTAAGCTGATGCGTGAGGCGGCGCGTATAACCGCCGGAGCCCACATCCGCGCCATGCGCAGTTGCCAACCCGGGATGTATGAGTGGCAGCTTGAGGCCGAACTCACTTATGAATTCATGCGCAGTGGTGCCAAGATGCCGGCCTATCCTAGTATTGTGGGTGCTGGCGCTAACGGGTGCGTACTGCATTACACCAGCAACAAAGACAGACTCAAACGCAATGACTTGGTGCTGATCGATGCAGGGTGTGAATACGATCACTATGCGGCAGACATAACTCGAACGTTTCCGGTCAGCGGCCAATTCAGTAAAGCGCAGCAAGCACTGTATGAAGTTGTGCTTGCGGCCAACGAAGCATCAATTGCTACCTGTGCACCAGATGTTGCCTTCAACAAACCCCACGACGTGTCCATCGATATCATGGTTCAGGGATTGGTAGACCTAAAAATAATGCAAGGTGAAGTCAACGAACTCGTTGAGACCGGTGCCTATCGGCGGTTCTGCCCGCATAAAACTTCCCACTGGCTCGGCATTGATGTGCACGATGTCGGTGATTATCAAATAGACGAAACTTGGCGGGCGTTAGAGCCAGGTATGGTGTTGACGATAGAACCAGGCATTTACATTCAAGATAACGCACAGAATGCTAAGTTGCCTGCTCGTTGGCGCGGTCAAGGCATCCGGGTAGAGGACGACGTGCTCATTACCCGCACCGGTTGCGACGTGATCACCAGCGAAGCACCCAAATCAGTCTCCGACATTGTTAAGGAAATGCGCCGCAAGCGACTAAAATAGGGCAAGCGACTAAAATAGGGCAAGCGACTAAAAGCGCCGCGAGCGACTTTGAATAGGGCAAGCGACTTAAAAGAGGGTTATAACCAGGTGACTTCCACCGCTAACAACAGGCAAGACTCTAACCACAGCGACCTGCTTGTAGTGGGCGGTGGTCTTGTTGGCGCATCCACCGCCCTTGCGTTCGCGCAAGCGGGATATCAAGTGACCCTGGTCGACCGTCGCAAGCCACAAATTAACAAAGGGACGCTAGGTGTGGATTTGCGTAACGTGGCCTTGTCGCCAGCTTCACAAGCATTGTTAGCTTGGCTGGGTGTGTGGCAGGCCGTTGGCGCGGCACCTTTTCAAGCAATGAAAGTTTGGGAAGAACGAGGATGCGAATCCATCGCGTTTAATGCTCAAGATGTCCAACGCCAAGAGTTGGGGTGGATTGTGGAGCTTAGTCAGGTAGAGGTTTGCTTGTGGACAGCGCTTGCGCAAGCCAACGTGCATTGTGTGATCTGTGAATCCATCGAGTCGGTGACGGCGAGCGAAACTGGAACCGAGTTAGTGGTTTCATCCGGTGGTAACCAAACTTTCACGGCGGATTTATTGATAGCCGCCGATGGTGCAAATTCGGTGATTCGATCTTTGCTTGCAGTACCGGTAACCCAACAAAGCGTGAAACATCATGCCCTGGCAACCGTGGTGAAAACAGCGGTTCCTCACGGCGGTTGTGCCTATCAGAATTTTCTAATGGGTGGACCTGTGGCGTTGTTGCCAACCTACAAAGCGGATCAGGTGTCCGTGGTTTGGTCCCAGTCACCAGAATCGGCCGCTGCCTGCAAAGCGCTAGAGGCCGATGCCTTTTGTGCAGAACTCACCCATGCCACCCAAGCCTGCCTTGGAGAGATATTGGCTTGTGATCAGCGAGTGGTATTCCCAATTCAGCAGCAACAGACACAGCAGTTTAATCCGCGGCAGCGGGTGGTGTTAATCGGCGATGCCGCCCGAGTATTGCATCCATTGGCCGGTTTTGGGGTCAATGTAGGATTAGAAGATTCTCGCGCCTTGCTCGAAGCTTGTGTTGGCCAAATCGACTTAGGTGGTGCGGGCCAGTTACGGGTCTTTGCCCGGCGTCGACAAGCTCGAGCGCGGCTTATGATTCAGCTGATGTCGTTCTTTCAATTTACTTACGGTTTATCCACACCTTCGAGTCAATGGGTCAGGAATGCTTGGGTTAAGATAGTGGATAATAGCCAGACCGTTAAAACCCAGCTTATCCGGGAAGCCATGGGATTGGGCGCATTGTCTAGAAATTTCTAAATTAAGGCCAAAAGACATGAGTGGACCCAACACCAAGCGCACTTGTTTATACCAACAACACCAAGCCGCTGGCGCTAAGTTAGTGCCCTTTGCGGGCTGGGAGATGCCGGTAAACTATGGCTCGCAGGTGGAAGAGCATAACCAGGTACGAAATGCCGCTGGTATGTTTGATGTTTCTCACATGACGGTCACAGATTTTTCAGGTGCTGATTGCTTGGAATTTTTGCAAGGGATCATCGCCAATGATGTTGGGTCGTTGGCGTCAGGTGAAGCCCAATATGGTCTGTTACTCAACGAACAAGCGGGTGTGATCGACGACCTAATCACTTATCGAACCGAACAGGGTTACCGTGTCATTAGTAATGCAGGCACTCGGGATACTGTCTTGTCGTGGTTTGCCCAACGCATGGCCCATTGCCAGACAGAGTACAAGTCCCAGCGCTCGGACTTTACAGTGCATTTTGCGGAACAAGATTTAGGCATGATCGCGGTGCAAGGCCCCGAAGCCATTGCCCGCTTCGAGGCGGCCACTGGTGCTACCGGCTTGGCTGAGATGGCAGGCTTCACCTTCCGCCTGTCCGATAATGTGATGATCGCACGAACCGGTTATACCGGTGAAGAAGGGGTCGAAGTGGTGTTACCCGGCGACCAAGCTCAAACCTTGTGGCAAAACCTGCTGGCAGCGGGAGTTCAACCCGCCGGTTTGGGTGCGCGGGACACCTTGCGCTGTGAGGCTGGGCTAAACCTGTATGGCCAAGATATGGATGAACGCATCAATCCGCTGGCGGCGAACCTGGCGTGGACCATTGCCTGGGAGCCAGCCAGCCGAGACTTTGTTGGCCGGCAGGCCCTGGCCGCGATCCGAGCGGCCAAACCGACGGAAAAACTCACTGGTTTGGTGATGCAGGACAAAGGCATTTTGCGCCAAGGGCAAACCGTCATCACAGATCATGGCCAGGGGGTAATCACGAGCGGGATTTTCTCACCCACGTTGGGCTATAGCGTTGCTTTGGCGCGAGTGCCGCGGGCGGCGAAAGGTACGGCACAAGTGGATATCCGGGGCAAACTCAAAAACGTCAATCTAGTGCGGCCGCCATTTGTACGTGCTGGCAAACGCGTGTTCAAATAGCGCCGTACTTGACGCCAATAGATAACGGCATACTTAACGACTAAGAATAGAGGACACGATGAGTGATATCCCCACAGAGCTAAAATACGCAAGCAGCCACGAGTGGGCACGACTTGAAGACGACGGCACCATCACCGTGGGTATATCTGATCACGCCCAAGACGCGCTGGGCGACATTGTTTATGTGGAACTGCCGGAAGTGGATCAACTGCTTAACTCTGGTGAAGAAGCTGGCGTTGTTGAATCCGTGAAAGCCGCATCGGATATCTATGCTCCCGTGAGTGGCACCGTGGTGGCCGTTAACGACGTGCTGGGAGATGCCCCGGAAACCGTTAACCAAGACCCCTATTTAGACGGTTGGTTTTACAAAATCGAGCCCACGGATGTTGCCGATTTGGAAGAGCTGTTAGACGCAGCCGGTTATGCTGAAGTCTGTGAGTCTGAAGAACACTAAGTAGCGCCACCACCCTCAATTCTGCCCTAGTAAACAACCCGGAGAAGTCATGCCTTTTGTACCGCACACCGAAAACGATGTGCAGGCGATGCTTGCGACCATCGGCGTGAGCGACATCGATCAACTGTTCGACGAAATTCCTGCGCATATCCGCAGTACCGGGTTAAACCGTGTATCTGAAGGTGTGAGCGAGATGGAAATGTTGCAGAAACTGACGGCAAGGGCGGACCAAGATGATGCGGGGGTGTGTTTTTTAGGCGCGGGTTGTTACGACCATCATATCCCAGCCGCGGTTTGGGATTTGACCGCCCGTGGTGAATTTATGACGGCCTATACGCCGTATCAAGCAGAAGCAAGCCAAGGCACCTTGCAACTCATCTTTGAATATCAATCAATGATGGCAGCGCTGACCGGTATGTCGGTATCCAATGCATCGGTTTACGACGGGGCATCCGGACTTGCTGAAGCGGCACTGATGGCCTTCCGAGTTAACAAAAAAGCCAAGTCACGGACGATATTGATTCCGGAGAACGTCCACCCTCACTATATCGACACCACCGAGAACATTGTTACCAATCAACAAATTCAAGTGCAGCGCCTGCCTGTTAGCGGTGGTCAATTGTGCATTGAAGATTTAGCGCAAGCAGAAGAGCCATTTGCAGCACTGGTGATATCGCAACCTAACTTTTTTGGTGTTATTGAAGATGTGGATGCACTGACCGACTGGGCTCACGCTCAGGGTGCGTTGGTGATTGCAGTGGTCAACCCGCTAAGCTTGGCCATACTTAAACCACCGGGCCAGTGGGGTAGTGAGGGCGCTGACATTGTCTGTGGTGACGGGCAGCCCTTGGGGATTCCCATGTCTTCCGGCGGTCCTTCCTTTGGTTTTATGTGCTGCCGTGAAGCCTATGTTCGGCAAATGCCTGGTCGTATTATTGGCGCCACCGAAGATACCCAAGGACGCACCGGCTACGCCTTAACCTTGCAGGCCCGAGAGCAACATATTCGTCGTGGTAAGGCGACCTCCAACATTTGTACCAACCAAGGCTTATTGGTTACTGCGGCGACTATCCATATGGCGATCATGGGCGCGCAGGGCTTACAACAAACTGCTGTGGCCAGTCATCGTAACGCTCGCGAATTGGTGACGGCTTTGACCGCCATTAAAGGCGTGAGTGTGAAATATCAAGACCCGTATTTTCAGGAATGCGTATTAGAACTCCCTGCCAGTGCCGGTGCAGTAGTGGATGCCTTACTAGCCGAAGGCGTGTTAGGTGGTCTTGCATTAGGCGAGTATTTTGCCGAGCGTGAAAATCAATTGCTGGTTTGTGCTACGGAAAAACGCACAGCAGACGATATTCAAAAATACCACCTCGCGCTAAAAACTGTGCTTGACCGCCTTGCGAACGGCGCAGGAGATGCGGGCTGATGGATACGATTTTTGATATTGCCGCTTCAGGTCGCCATGCACTTGCGCAGTATCCCACTCGGGATATTGATCAGTTTGCCAATGATCCTGCGGTGGCCAATAGCATGGCAGACATACCGCAAACGTTGCTGCGGGATGTCCCACCTGCGTTACCACAGGTGTCCGAGCTGCAAGCGGTGCGACACTACACCAACTTGTCACAGCGCAACTTCTCAATCGACAATCAATTTTACCCTTTGGGTTCTTGTACCATGAAGTACAACCCTCGCGGTGCCCACCGCGCTGCGAGCTTGCCGGGTTTTGCGAATCGCCATCCTTTGGCACCGGAGCAGGTGAGCCAAGGTTTTTTGGCATGCTTGTATGAGTTGCAAGAGGTGTTAAAAGACGTCACCGGTATGCAAGGGGTATCGCTGACGCCGATGGCCGGTGCCCAAGGTGAACTCGCAGGGATTACCATGATCCGCGCCTACCACGATGCGCGCGGTGATGATGCCCGTACTGAAATACTCGTGCCTACCGCGGCCCATGGCACCAATCCGGCCACGGCAGTGATGTGTGGTTATAAGGTGGCTGAAGTACCGGTGAATGCCGACGGTGATGTAGATGTTGAAGCGCTGCGCAAGGCAGTGGGTCCGCAAACGGCCGGTCTCATGATGACCAACCCGTCCACCTGTGGTGTTTTTGAGCGCCAAATTGAAACCATTGCTGCAATCGTCCATGAAGCTGGTGGTTTGCTTTATTACGATGGCGCTAACCTCAATGCCATTCTGGGTTCGGTTAAGCCTGGCGATATGGGTTTTGATGTTCTGCATATGAATTTACACAAAACCTTCGCCACCCCCCATGGTGGTGGTGGACCCGGAGCGGGCCCCGTCGGTGTGGGGGAGCGTCTGTTGCCCTTTCTACCAACACCGGTAGTTGGGTTGGTGGGTTCTGACCAAGCACCACCCCTACACTCATTGGAATCCCAACCCACCTATCGTTGGTTAACGACGCAAGACTGCCCTGATTCGATTGGTCGTCTGTCTGGCTTTATGGGTAATGCGGGTATTCTAATTCGAGCACTCGCTTACGCATTGATGCTCGGTCGAACGGGCTTGTTACGGGTGGGTCAGTATGCCTCCTTGAACGCAAACTACATGGCCAAGCGTTTAGAGCAAGCGGGTTTCAAGTTGGCCTACCCGGATCGGCGAGCAACCCACGAGTTCATTATAACGTTCAGCCAGGAAGCGAAGAACCTAAATGTCACCGCCATGGACTTTGCCAAGCGTTTGCTGGATTACGGTTTTCACTCGCCCACCACCTATTTTCCTTTGCTAATTCCGGAGTGTTTTTTGATTGAGCCCACGGAAACAGAAACCAAAGAAGAACTTGATGCATTTGTTGATGCACTGATTGAGATCAAGGCTGAAGCATTGGAACAACCGGAGCTCGTCACCACGGCGCCGCACACTTTGCCAGTCAATCGATTAGATGACGTAAAAGCTGCGCGGGAACTTAATCTAATTTGGAAAAGCCCGCAAATTGAGGCTTAGCTTTGTTTGATGGCAGCCTTGAGTTCGTTCAACTCGGTGATGGGCAACGAACATTGCAAGCCAGAACACAGATAAGCTTTCACTTGTTGCTGTTCGTCTAACCTAACCAGCTTAGGTAAGTAGCTCGGTAAGGTTTTGCTGGCCGCACCTTGGCTGTCGGTAAACGGGATGCCGTAAACCTGCAGCCACGGTTGGTAGCTGGTGGTGATCGCCGATTGCCATTCAGCAATACTGTGGGCTGGCCCTCGCAAAATGACCTGTGTGGGTTCGTATGTCTGACTCGCCATACCCACCAACAAACCACAATGTCCAGCCGGGTATTTCTCGGCCATGCGCCGGCCCCACAGCAGTGTTTCCACCGCAGCATCAATCATTTCAGTGTCACCGAATAGGTGGCCGATTTTAAGCAATCCTTGGGCCGCCGTCGCGTTGCCGGCTGGTAGTGCATCATCCATTGTGGGTTTGGGTCGGTAGATAAGTGACTCAGCGGTGTGGGCGGTAAAAAAGAAACCACCCTTGTCTTTATCAAAAAACTGATCCAGTAAACTATTGGCCAAGGTGCGAGCAAAATCTGCGGTCCGTTCTTGCCAGTTAGCCGACAGTAACGCCAGCAAGCCGTTGAGCAAGCATGCGTAGTCATCTAAGTAGCCGGTGTAGCGCGGCTCTTGTTTCCAGGTAGCGTGCAATTTGCCGTCCACAAACACATTGGTTTGTAAAAAGTCAGCGGCCCGTTGCGCACCGTCGATCCATTCCGGACGGTTTAGTTGCACGCCAGCCTTGGCAAGACCTTCGATCACCAAACCGTTCCAAGCAGTGAGTACTTTGTCATCCACCCCCGGGGCGATTCGCTTCTGGCGTGCAGCCAACATTTTTTGTTTGCCGCTCGTGAGTGCGGCTTGAGCATCTTCACGGCTCAGAAACAAACGATCCACCACAGCACGCCATGAGTCATGCCGGTGCAGATTCCATTTGCTTTCAAAGTTAGCGGGTTTGTCTAAACCGTAGAGTGTTTCGATGACCAGATACTCATCTTCTGTGAGTAATTTTTTCAGATCATTCTTGCGCCAAACGTAATATTTACCTTCTTCACCTTCCGAATCCGCATCGATTGCACTGTAAAAACCACCTTGTGCATCTCGCATGTCATTTAGCAGCCATTCGGCAGTTTGACTGATTGCCTGCGCAAACAATTCGTCTTTACCGATGTGCAGGGCATCGCTGTACAAGCTGAGCAATTGACCGTTATCAGAAGTCATTTTTTCGAAGTGGGGAATCATCCATTTCGCATCCGTGCTGTAGCGGCAAAAACCGCCACCCAGGTGATCATAAATTCCGCCGCGGGCCATTTTGGTGAGGGTATTCATCACCATATCCAGCATCTGCCGATCCTTGTCACCAATCCGCTCTCGGTACGCCCACAGCTGCAGTAGCCAAGAGAAGGTAGTGGCCATAGGAAATTTCGGTGCAGCGCCAATGCCACCGTCGGTGCTGTCATACTCATTGTGTAACTGTTGGTAGGCTTGTTCGTACAACTCCTGATCATCCAGCAACCCCGACTCATGAGTCACCTCGTTCAGTTGACTCATGAATTTAAGAATTTTTTCACCCTGTTCATCCAGGCTCTCACGTTGGTTGCGAAACACGTCTTCGATGCGTCGCAGCAGATCGGTAAATCCGGGCAATTGATGGCGTGGCGATTTTGGAAAATAGGTGCCAGAGAAAAACGGAATAAGGGTAAAAGGATCTAGAAAGACCGTGAGCGGCCAGCCGCCAGTTTGCTGGGTCAATAGGTGATGAGCAGTCTGATAGACCTTATCGAGGTCGGGTCTTTCTTCTCTATCTACTTTTATGTTGATAAAATGGTCATTCATCACCGCAGCCGTGCCATCGTCTTCAAAGCTCTCGTGGGCCATCACGTGGCACCAGTGGCAGGCTGAGTAACCCACACTTAACAGTATTGGCCGATTTTGTTCCCGAGCTTGGGCCAAGGCGGCTTCATCCCAGGGCTGCCAATTCACGGGATTGTCCGCATGTTGCTGCAAATAAGGGCTGGTTTCGTCGGCTAGGCGGTTACGCATGTGTGAAATTGTCGGTCAAACTCTGATTTCGCGGAGGGTCGCTGGCATCATCCCATGATTGTCCTTGGATACCAAAACAGATTGGCAAGAGTGGGCGGGTTGGCTGGGCAAGAGTGGGCGGGTTGGCTGGGCAAAGAGTAGCGGGTTGGTAATTGGTTTACGGATGAGGTTCAATCGGCCCAGGAAGGGGTTTTCACTTAACAATGCAGATGATGAGTAAAAAGCGGGATAGTGATTGTGGTTGATGGTGACGGCTATCGGCCAAATATCGGCATCGTGCTGGCCAATGATGTTGGGCAGGTACTTTGGGCCCGACGGGTAGGTGGCCATGATGCTTGGCAGTTCCCTCAAGGGGGTATTAACACTGGTGAGTCTTTTACTGAGGCGCTGTTTCGTGAGCTCCATGAAGAAATTGGTTTGCGCGAGCACGATGTAGAGATTCTGGGCTGCACCGAAGATTGGCTACACTATCAAATCCCAAACTATATGCGCCGCCACAATTCGACACCGGGGTTCAAAGGTCAGAAACAGAAGTGGTATTTACTGCGTTTGTTGGCCAATGAAAAGCGCGTGCGCATGAACTGTAGTCCTAAGCCAGAGTTTGATCATTGGCAGTGGGTAAGTTACTGGTACCCAATTGATCAAGTGGTGGACTTTAAACGGGAAGTCTACCAGCGTGCGTTGAAAGAACTAGTGAGTTGCCTGCCGGTGGACAAATCATGCTAACCAGTCTGCGAAAAATTGTTCAGGGTGTCACCAGCGCTCCGAGCTTTGGTGATGCACTCAATTTTATCGTTCGAGAAGTTCGTGATGCGTTGGCCACCGAGGTCTGTTCCATCTATTTGGTCGAGCCTTCCCAGCAACGTTTTCTATTCGCTGCAAATCAAGGTTTAAACCCAGCGTTAGTCGGTACGTTGTCCTTGCATGTGGATGAAGGTCTGGTGGGACTGGTTGCCCGTCGCGCTGAACCCATGAATTTGCAGCATGCGTCGGATCATCCTAGTTACCACTTCTTGCCAGAAGTTGGCGAAGAGCCTTTCAAAGCTTTCTTGGGTGTGCCCATTATCCACCATCGCAAAGTGTTGGGTGTGTTGGTAGCACAACAGCGTGCGGCTCGGCGTTTTGATGAAAGCGAAGAGTCGTTTCTGGTTACCTTGTCGGCCCAGTTAGCATCTGTGGTGGCCCATGCGGAAGCCACCGGCGAATCTCGAAAATTATTTGGTGGTGGCGATGATCAATCAGACACCATGTTTCCTGGCGTGGCGGGCTCACCGGGCATTGCCATTGGTACTGCGGTAGTAGTGCATCCACCGGCCAATTTGGATGCCGTGCCATCTAAGACTACAGAAGATGTCACCACTGAGCTCATGGTGTTTGATCGTGCGATTGGGTCCGTGCGGCAAGACATTGGCCGAATTAGTGAGCAGTTTGCTGCTAGTCTTCCGGCGGAAGAACTCGCGCTATTTGAAGCCTATTTGCACATGTTGGACGACAACGCCATCAGTGGCGATGTTCGGGTCAAGATTCGTACCGGCCAATGGGCACAAGGGGCGCTGAAGGAGGTGATTCAAGAGCATGTGGGTCGCTTTGAAGAAATGGAAGACCCCTACCTTCGTGAACGGGGTGCCGACGTAAAGGATCTGGGCCTGCGCGTGCTCGCATACTTGCAAGACATTCGGGCAAAGAAAACCTTTTTTCCAAAGAACAGTATTTTGGTGGGTGACGAAGTTACCCCTGGCATGCTCGCCAATATTCCGGCGGATCGTTTGCAAGGTATCGTCTCGTTGCAGGGT
This sequence comes from Phascolosoma agassizii, assembly GCA_035593235.1. Lineage (NCBI taxonomy): Eukaryota > Metazoa > Annelida > Sipuncula > Phascolosomatiformes > Phascolosomatidae > Phascolosoma > Phascolosoma agassizii. The sequence continues at coordinate 48,621 of JAVJHY011036890.1, read as the reverse complement.
TCTGGCAATTCGCACGTGGCCATTTTGGCTCGAGCGTTAGACATTCCAGCCGTTATGGGTGCAGTGGATATGCCCGTGCTCGCCATGGATAACGAACTGATCATTGTGGATGGTTTTTTTGGCGAGGTATTCACCAAACCGTCTTCATTGATGCAAGATCAATATCGAGAGTTGCAGCAGGAAGAGCAAGAGTTCGCTACCGAACTGGAAGAGTTGAAGAGTTTGCCCAGTGAGACCAAAGACGGTTATCGGGTGCGATTGTGGGTAAATATCGGTTTGACTGGCGACATTTCGCGATCGTTAGATCGCGGTGCGGAAGGCATTGGATTGTTCCGCACTGAAATACCTTTCATGACCCAAGATCGCTTCCCCTCGGAAGAAGAACAACGACAAGTTTATCGTGCCCACATGGAAGCCTTTGAACCCAGGCCAGTGACCATGCGCACATTGGATATTGGCGGCGACAAAGCACTGTCTTATTTCCCCATTACCGAAGCCAATCCATTTCTAGGCTGGCGGGGCATTCGTATTACCCTAGATCACCCAGAAATATTTATGGTGCAAACTCGCGCCATGATTAAGGCCAATGCTGGATTAGAAGGCGTCTTGCGCATCATGTTGCCGATGATCTCCAGCATCGGTGAAGTGGAAGAGGCCACCGCCTTGGTAGCGCGAGCGTTCGAAGAAGTGGTAGAAGAAGGCGTGAGTGTGAAACGCCCACTAGTGGGTGTGATGGTAGAAGTGCCTGCCGCCGTCTACCAAGCCCGAGAGCTCGCCCATATGGTGGACTTCCTGGCCGTTGGGTCCAATGATCTAACCCAATACATGTTGGCCGTAGACCGGAATAATCCTCGGGTTGCCAGTTTGTACCAAGATACTCATCCAGCGGTACTACAAGCACTATTGGAGGTGGCTGCTGCTGCTCGAGGTGCTGAAAAACCAGTGGGTATTTGTGGTGAGTTTGCAGGTACACCGGTGGGTGCGGTATTGCTCACCGCCATGGGTTACGACGTGCTGTCCATGAATGCAACCAACCTACCTCGAGTGAAATGGGTGATTCGTAACATCACTCAAAAAGCGGCGAAGAAAATGCTCAAGGAAGTTTTGTGCATGCGTACTGCCGAGGAAGTCACCCACTATATGCAAGGGCAGTTGTTGGATGCCGGGTTGGGCCGCATTTTACCCAAGCACCTACACGAATAGGGTCTGGGTCAGTACTTGGCTTTGAATTAGTCGCGGACTCTTTATTAGTCGCGGACGCTAAACTCGTGCTCGACCAAGTCTTCCGTGTAACCACCAGCGCTAAAACTCTGTTCCCGAAAGCGGATCCGTTGGTGGCCAATCACCAAGCTGGTACTCGCTCGGGTGCCGTATTCTTCGCCGACAATAAAACAGGGTGATAACCGGCGTCGGTCTACCAGAGGCCGATCACCTGCAGGTATTTCATCGTCGTCGGCTATTTGCTGGCAATCCAACACCGCTTCTAATGCTGAAGGTAATTGATGGTCGGTGGCCGTGTTGTCTTCAAGCAATGTCGTGAGTCTGGCCAGGCCCGCGTCAGATTTTGGCCACGGGGCATTGAGTTCTGCATTGGCTAGGCCATAGTAACCGGCTGACAAGGCAATGGGTGCGGTGGCATTGTTCATGTACATCAACTGCTGGCCATCGCTGACCAGCAGATTAAAGCCTTGATAGTCGGCGCCGTTGATGGTGCTGGCGTAGTCTGCGGCGGAAACACTGTCAGCCAGAAAGTTGGCTGTTAATTGCCCACGAGATTTCGCTTCGACAAGACCATTGCCACCATCAAAACTATTAGCGCAGTTGGCGAAATTGGTAACCGCGGCAAATCGACCTGTCCGGCTGATGCCTAACCAGGTGCCACCCGCGGTTTCATCTCGGCCGGCGAGTACGCCGGGCTGATCTGGCCAAAAATGCGCGCCTAATGCTGGGCGCTGATAGAATTCGTCTCGGTTGGCGGCAACCACCAAGGGTGTATCGGCTTTCATTTGATAAGCGACTAAGATCAAACACATAATATGGTGACAGGCTTCCTGATGAGCGTTCGTCTGTAGCGCAAGCCGACAAGATATTCGCTCGATAAAGTCGATCAGTTTAACAAAAGGACCTGCTAGTGCATTACCCCCACATTAATCCTGATATCTTCACGATGGGCCCACTGGCGCTGCGCTGGTATGGACTCACCTATTTGTTGGGATTCGGCCTGTGCTGGTGGTTAGGTCGACGGCGTGCGCAGGCCCTGTCCAACTGGAACGATCAAGATGTTTCGGACCTGGTGTTTTATGGGGCCGTGGGTGCGGTGTTGGGCGGTCGAGTAGGTTATGCCTTGTTTTATGGCTACAACCAATTGTTGGATGATCCGCTATTTTTGGTGCGTATTTGGGAAGGCGGTATGTCGTTTCATGGTGGTTTGCTGGGTGTACTCGCGGCATTGGCCTTGTTCAGTCGGAACAGCAATCGCAGCTTTCTGCAGGTTACCGATTTCTTAGCACCCCTGGTGCCTATCGGGCTCGGCCTCGGTCGGCTAGGCAATTTTGCCAATACCGAATTACCCGGCCGTGCCACAGAGTCTGCCTTGGGGATGATCTATCCCTGCTCGGCGGATGCCATTCGAGCCATCAATCAGACCTGTGTGGGTGAGTGGGAAGCCTTTGCTCGTCATCCCTCACCGCTGTATCAGGCTTTCGCCGAAGGGTTGGTCTTATTCCTAATCGTTTGGTTTTACTCGAAGACGCCCAGAGCGCTAGGCGTTGTGAGTGGGGTGTTTTTGATCGCTTATGGGGTATTACGATTTTGTACAGAGTACTTTCGCCACCCGGACGGTCACCTGGGTTTTATTGCCCTGGATGCGGTCACGATGGGGCAAATTCTATCGATCCCAATGGTGATCATTGGTATGGTATTGCTCTTCAGAAACCCCGCTAAAACAGCCAGCACGAGCACCTAATGCAACAGTATCTCAGTTTAATGCGGCATATCCGCGATCAAGGCGTCTATAAGGACGATCGTACCGGCACCGGCACTTACAGTGTGTTTGGTCATCAAATGCGCTTTGACCTCGCTGCTGGTTTCCCGCTGGTGACCACCAAAAAAATGTTCCTACGGGGCATTATTCATGAGCTGTTATGGTTTCTGCAGGGTGCGACCAATATCGGTTATCTACTCGAGCATGATGTGCACATTTGGGATGAGTGGGCAGACGAAAACGGTGACCTGGGCCCGGTATATGGATCCCAATGGCGGTCATGGCCCAGCGAAGATGGCCAAGCGATCGATCAAATCAAACAGGTGGTGGACAGCATCCGCAATAACCCAGATTCCCGTCGACACATTGTCAGCGCATGGAACGTGGCGGAAGTAAACAACATGGCCTTACCGCCTTGTCACACTTTGTTTCAGTTTTATGTAGCCGAAGGCAAGTTATCTTGCCAGCTGTATCAGCGCAGCGCCGACGTCTTCCTGGGGGTGCCTTTCAATATTGCATCCTATGCTTTGTTGACAATGATGATGGCTCAAGTGTGCGATCTACAACTCGGTGAGTTTGTCCATACCATGGGCGATGCCCATTTGTACTCCAATCACTTAGAGCAGGCTGACAAACAACTCGATCGGGTGCCTATGCCGTTGCCGCAAATGAAAATTCGTGCTGATGTGAAAGATATTTTTGACTTTAAGATTGATGACTTTGAGTTGACCGATTATCGATGTCATAAGGCGATCAAAGCGCCGATCGCCGTTTAACGAATATGCACATTTCGCTAATTTGGGCAATGTCACGTAACGGGGTCATTGGTAAAAACAATACTCTGCCATGGCGTTTGCGCACCGAAATGCAACACTTCATGTCCACCACGATGGGCAAGCCGGTGATTATGGGTCGCAACACCTTTGAGTCCATGAAGTCAGCATTACCTGGCCGTACCAATATCGTTATTACCAGCAATGCAAACTATGACCGCAAGGGCATTAAAGTTGCCACCAATTTGGCCGATGCGCTGAATATTGCTCGTGCACAGTGTGTTGCCGACAAAGAAGATGAAATGTTCATTGCTGGTGGTGCTCGTGTTTATCAGATGGGATTACAGATTGCTACCCGGTTGTACGTCACCGAAGTTGATGCAGAGATAGAAGGCGATACCTATTTTCCAGAAGTTGAATGGCAGCGCTGGCAAGAGCTGGGTAGCGAGTCTTTTCCTGCCAATGAGTCTAACGAGTATGGTTTTAAGATTCGTATTCTAGAGCGTGCCAAACCAACCGCCGTCACAAAGTAGGCTACGCCAATGAGCACTGGGTAGTCGTTGCGCAGACACCGGATGGAGTGCGGTTATTGTTTGACTGTCAGTGTTTAATTCCAACAGCAGATCGACAAAGGTTGTTTGCGTTTTGAGTGCATGAATTTCGCTGTCGGCGCGATTGAGATCGCAGCTACCATTGGCCATGTTTTTTAATAGACGCGCACCCTGTTCGGTATCGATCAGTGAGATACGGAACAGGCGGCGGTTCGGCAACATATCTACTAGCTCGAGTAAGTAAAGTTGGTCGCAGTGTAAGCACCGACAAATGCTGTCGGTGAAACCGAGGTGTTCGTCCAAAATGAGATCGTGCTGAATCACTTGGTTTAACAGCAATCGCTTATCGGGCGCCTGTTCTTTGGCCTCTCGGTCTGTTATGAAGTGGGCGCAAATACTCATGTTAGGCTAAGGTTTCCAATCATTGTTCCAGCTGTATGTTGTGCGCATGCGGTGACTGAAAGAGTATCTTGTTATGAGCCGAGCCGCACTGGCCTTATGTGTAAACCCAATGTCCGGTAGAGATGTACGTCGTCTTGCCGCCAGAGCCACCAACATGACGCACGAAGCCAAGCGTGACATTGTCGCTCGAGTAGCCGCAGGTGCTCAGGCCGCAGGCATTACCGATATCTATTGTGTCAAAGAGCCTTTTCAAATCGCTTCCATGGCGTTGGCTCACATGGGCCTGCAGGCCAGAGTTCATGTGCTTGACTTGCCAATTAAGAATGATGCATCGGATACCGAAACGGCGGTAGCGGCGTTTCGCGATGCCGGTTGCGATACCTTTGTGTCCCTAGGCGGCGATGGCACCAATCGAGCCATCGTTCGGTCCTGTGCAGATATGCATTTACTGCCGTTGTCGACTGGTACCAACAACGTATACCCGGTATTGGTTGAGCCCACTATTGCTGGAATGGTGGCAGGTTTGCAGGCGCGTGGTTTGTTGACGGAGCCTAGCCTCAAATCTCGCTCGAAGGTGCTGCATATTCAGGGCGCTTCAGAACCGGATATCGGCCTAATTGACGCTGTGTTATTGCAAGATGATCACGTCGGAAACCTACTGCCTTTCGATGTCGATAAAATCGCCAAAATTTTCCTCACCCGGGCCGAACCCGACGCCATCGGTATGTCCCCGATTGGTGGACTATTGGACTTTGTGGAAGAAAGCGAGGATGCCGGTTTGCTCATTGATCTAGACCCCACCGGTGGCAAGTTGGAAAGCGGCGGCGCCAGCGGCAACGGCATTGGTAACGTTGCCAAGCTATCAGCGCCATTGTCTCCTGGCTTGTTTCGTGACCTCACCATCAAGAATGTGCAACGCATCGGCTTTGACGAGCCCGTTGAATTTTCTGGACCTGGAGTGCTGGCACTGGATGGTGACCGTGATCATGAGATTCGTACCGGTGATGGCGTGACCGTCACCTTGCGACGAGACGGCCCCTGGGTGATTGATATGCCCGCCGCCATGCGCTGGGCGGTTGCAAACGGTATGATGGCGCAAACACGATAGTGAAGTAGCGACTGCTTAAGAGGGAAGCCCGAAATAAATGATTGTTAAGCCAAGAATCCGCGGATTTATCTGTACCACAGCCCACCCCAGTGGTTGCGTTGCGCACGTTGAACAACAAGTCAGCTATGTGAAGTCTCAGCCGGCCTTATCGGGTGTTAACAACGCATTAGTGTTGGGTTGCTCTGGCGGCTACGGCTTGGCCTCCCGAATCTCTGCCGCCTTCGGTAGTGGCGCCAATACGTTAGGTGTGTCTTTCGAAAAAGCCCCCACAGAAAAGAAAACGGCCACCGCTGGTTGGTACAACAATGTGGCCTTTGAAGCCCAAGCCAAACGCGCTGGTTTGTATGCCAATACTTTTAATGGCGATGCCTTCGGCGACGAAATGAAGGACAAGGTTATCGCTGAGATCAAGGCCAACATGGGCACCATCGATTTGTTGGTCTACAGCCTTGCAAGCCCAGTGCGAGCTCACCCCAAAACCGGCGTGCTGCATCGCAATACCATTAAACCCATTGGCGATCCGGTACACATCAAAACGCTTAATGTAGATAAGGGTGAAGTCTATGAAGTAGATTTGGAGCCGGCGACAGAAGACGAAATTGCCGGCACCGTAGCGGTGATGGGTGGCGAAGACTGGGAGTTTTGGATTGGTGCGTTAAAGGCCGCTGGTGTACTAGCCCCCGGTTTTCGCACGGTTGCTTATAATTATATTGGTAGCGAACTCACCTGGCCGATTTATTGGCAAGCGACCCTTGGTAAGGCCAAAGAAGACTTAGATCGCGCAGCCAAGGTGATGACGGCAGACCTGCAAACTCTGCAAGGCGAAGCCCGGGTAGTCACGCTGAAAGCGGTGGTAACCCAAGCGAGCTCCGCCATTCCCGTTGTGCCGTTGTATAACTCCATCCTGTTTCGAGTGATGAAAGAACAAGGCGTACATGAAGAGGTGGTGGAACACATCTATCGACTCTTTAGTACTCAGTTGTGTGGCTCAGAAGATTTACGCCTAGATGAAGCCGGGCGCATCCGCATGGACGATGTGGAATTGACTGACGCGGTGCAAGCGGAAGTAAAGAAACGTTGGGCGGCTGTGAATAGCGATAATCTATCTGACCTGGCAGACCTAGATGGATATCGTGCAGACTTTCTGAGGATATTCGGTTTTGGCTTTGAAGGGGTAGACTATGAGGCCGATGAAGATACCATGCTCACGCTTTGAGTTAGTCGGTGGCAGTGAACCAACAGTGCTTACATACATTTAGGTAATTGCTGCTAGTGCTGTGAAGCCCTCCAGGCCACCCTGCTATCATGCAGGGTGGCTATCAAACACAAATTGTCTCAGAGAGCTCCGATGAACGGAGTGCAAGCTTGCACCGTAATAGTCGCGGGGTTCGTTATATAGGCTATGTTGCCTGGCTGGGCATGTTGTTTGCATTGATGCAAACCGACAGGCTGCCGGAACAATTGGTCGCAGCTTTTGTTTTTGGCTTACTCTGGCCGCCCTGCGCCGATTTGTTGCATCGGCTGTGGTTCTGTACCAATCCACGTGTGCTGATGGTGCATTGGATCGAGGCGCTGGGCACTGGTTTCTTCTTGGCCTATGCCAGCATGCCACCTTTGTTACACGTGTTAGTGCTGTCTGCTTTGCTTTGCGGCAATGTGGCCCAAGGCGGATGGCGGCAATTACTGCTAGCGGGTGCTTATTGTTACCTTGGCTTTGCGATTGGCGCATTGCTATGCCCATTGTGGAGTTTGCAAACCACTTGGCCAGCTGACGTGCTAGGCGTGTTGTTGCTGGCAGGCTTTGCCGTTGTGCTCAGTGCGGTGGGCTACCGTAAAACCGTTCACCTGTTCGCAGCCAGACAAATCTTACAACGAAAGTCGCAGCAGCTTGAACTCATTAGCGATCGTCTATCCCGATATCTGCCACCCACTGTGCACAAGCGCATTAAGCGCGCGCCGACTCAAAAGTTGGTGTTGCAACGTCGCTGGCTAACGGTGGGCTTTATTGACTGGGTAGGGTTTACCGCGCTTGCTGAAAAGTTAGCAGCTGAGGAATTAGCTGAAGTATTAGACCAGTACCTGCAAGGCGTTACTTCTGTTGTCGATCAACATGGTGGCACCTTGGGGAAAGTTCTGGGCGATGGTGTGCTGATTTTCTTTGGTGATCAAGATCATACGGATCAGACCAGTAATCGCACGCACCATGCTCGGCAGTGTGTTGCCTTGTGTAAAGAGATCCCCGCTCTGTTGGCAGAGCTCAGTGCTCGATGGCGCTGTTGGGGCTACGTGGTCAATCTCAGTGTTCGCGCTGGTGTGGCCAGCGGTTATTGCACGGTGGGTGATTGGGGTGAGCGGCGTTTAGATTACACAGTGATTGGTTCCGCAGTGAATTTGGCTGCACGACTACAAACCAGTGCGGCGAGCAATGGTGTGACAATTTGCGCCTCCACCCACGCTTTGGTAGCCCAGCAGTATCGATGCGAACAAGCACAAGCTCGACATTTTAAAGGCTTGGGAACAGTGCAGGCCTACTCGGTTGTGACTGAATCGGTTGACCCAGATCATACGTCTGCTAAGGTCTCGTCGCCCTAATCGAAGACGGTAGCGTTTGTGACAATGGACAAAGTTTTTTTATCGGCATGTCGGGGAGAAGCCACACTCCACACCCCCATTTGGCTGAATCGACAGGCTGGGCGCTACATGCCGGAATATCACCAGGTAAAAGGTGATCTACCCAGTCTCGATTTCTTCAAAAACCCGGAAAAAGCGGCACAAGCCACGCTAGATGCCCAACGGATATTGGGCGTAGATGCGGCCATCTTATTTGCGGATTTATTGCCCATACTCGAACCCATGGGGTTGAGCTTGGACTATGTGCCTGGGTCCGGTCCAAAATTTGCCAACCCGGTGCGTACCGAGAAAGATGTTGCCAACCTGCGCAACGCCGCAGCCCAAGAAGCCACACCTTACATCGGGCAAACCGTCAGCAACGTTTTGGAACAGCTGCCAAAGCAGATCGCCTTGGTCGGGTTTGCCGGTGCACCTTTTACCTTGGCGTCCTACGCCATCGAGGGTCAGGGTTCGCGCAATTATGTTTTTGTCAAAAAGATGATGTACGAGGCACCGGCACTTTGGGATAGCTTGCTGACAAAACTCACGGATCAGCTCATTAGCTACCTGCAACTTCAGATTGATTCTGGTGTGGATGCAATACAACTATTTGATACCTGGGTAGGTTGTTTATCGATTCAAGACTTTGATCTGTATGTGCGCAAGCATACCCAACGGCTGATTGATGCCTTCAAAGGCCAGGTGCCCGTTATCTATTTTGGCACCGGCAACGATCATCTGCTGGAGTCAGTTGCACAATTAGAACCAGATGTTATCGCGCTCGATTGGCGGTCGAAATTAGCGGGTGCTTGGCAACGATTGGGTGTAAACGCGATACAAGGTAATATGGATCCCATTGGCTTGTGTGCAGATCAAGCCACCGTCGGCCGTATGGCACAGCAAGTGTTAGACGCCGCCAACAACAACAACGGCCACATTTTTAACCTAGGCCACGGTATAATCCCCGAAACCCCCGTAGACAATGTGAAGTATCTGGTTGACTACGTACATGAACACACTAGCTGAACGAAACATTCGCCGATTTATCGGTTTTTGCTTTTGGGGATTTCTAGCGTTCACTACCTACATGATGTTGGTGCCGATCACAGAAGAGGAAACCTTCGGAATCAGCGATCTTGCCTTGCACGCAATCGTGTTCACTATTCTCAGCTACGGACTAATCTTGGCCTATTTTCCTAAGCGCTTGTTATTGGCTAGCGCGCTAATGCTAGCCTATGGTGTATTGCTAGAGGGCTTGCAGTGGGTGGGTGGTGTCCGCTCCGCCGACTTGTTGGATATCGTGTTCGACACACTCGGTATTTTCGTGGGTTCTGGGGCTGCCTGGTTGTTAGGTGATTGGACTAAAGCCACGATGTTGAATTTGTGGCGGATAGTGAGCGGTTCGCGAATCTAATTGTTAATCCTGTTGCGGAATTACCTGCTCACTGTCCAGAATGCTTTGATTGCGCCAGATGATTTGCAACTTTGGTGCAACCTCCAGGCAGTAAACTTCTAAACCAGCTTCAAGATAGCGAACCTCACCGATTTCGTAGTCCACGCTGAAATTCATATGACAAAAACTGTTGTGGGCAAATTCGAATACTTGTAGTTGTTGTATTGCAAAGTTGTTTAACTTGGCGGTCGCAAAAAACTGTTGATAGGTGGTCAGTACCGCATCGAACCCAGTGATCGGATCACCACCATCTGGTGGTAGCAAAATAGCATCAGGGTGATAGAAGTTGGCTAAGTCGCTATAGGCTTGGTTTTGCCACGTTTGATTCAGCGCACTGATAAATTCGCGCACTTTTTCCTGCACATTTTCCTGCAGAGGGGCTTCACGGTCGGACATCTGGTGGTCTCGATGCTAGTCGTAGCAAGTTGGTCAGTTTAGTTGGCCAGTTTGATTGATGGTAAATGTTACGCCATTTTTCGTGCCTCGTATGCAGTCGTCGGTGTAAAGTGCGCACTCGGTCTTATGGCTTGCGGGGGTGGCAATAGATATGAGAATTCTGCTGAAAGTATTGTTCGGCATCATCGGTATTTTGGTGTTAGTGATGGGGCTACAGGTTGTGGCATCGGAAAGTGGTGAAGTGGTCGTGCTCACGACAACTAATGCTGAAGGTAACCCAATGGAGACACGTTTGTGGGTGGTAGATACCGACCAGGGATCCTATCTGCGCTCTGGTGCCGGTGAATCCGGTTGGTATACACGCCTAGCAAGATCGCCGGATGTGAGTCTGAAGCGAGGTTCGCAAGTGGACTCTTTCAGAGCGGTGAATGATCCAACGGGCGTTGCAGAAGTGAATCGTTTAATGGCAGAAAAATACGGTTGGGCAGATCAATATGTTGGTTTATTGTTTGGCCGAGAAAACTCTATGGCGGTGCGTTTGGATGCGATGTAGTGCCTGTTATGCGATGTAGTGCTTACTATTGGTCGCTGCTCGCAGCGCTCAGGTGAGTTAGCGTATGGGCGTGTTGTTCCCAATTGCGCCCATCAAAATCAGACTGGTTTATTTTTCGTGGTTGCGGTTCTAAGCAACGCACATTGACATCAAAACCATCCGGATTAGAACGCGGAATATAAAACGGTCGCACGCCACAAGTTTGGCAGAAATAATGTTGTGCCACCTTGGTGTTGAAAGTATAGGTGGTGATTTGATCCCAGCCCTTGATGTCGGTGATATTTGATTTGGGGACAATGTAGTGCAGGTGCCCCGTCTTGATACAAATACTGCAATTGCAAAGCTTGCAGTCCATCTCCTCAGGCGCCTCCAGAGCAAATGACACAGCGCTGCAATGGCAGCTTCCCCTATAGATCAAGAGAAAATCAAGAGCTAGCCACCGTTAGTCTGCCTCAATCAATAGCGCCAAAATTTCACTACGTTGCGGATGCTGTTCTAACCAATCGTGCAGGGCCTGTATTTTTTCCCAGTCCGCACCGAAAGTTTGCTCGTGCCGTTCCTGGGCCAGTTGAGCCCGCTGCTGTTGAACGATTTTTCGTTGCCAAGGTTGACTGAAAATTTTGTTCAAGGCCTTGTCCACGGCCAGACTATGCAATAGCTGCCACTCACCGGCATCCAGCCATACTTCTTCACAATGAGCGCAAAAATCCAGTCGGTTGTCGGCATTTGCTTGTACTTTGTACTTGGTCAGCAGACGTGCGCACTTGGGGCATTGCAACGCTTTGCAGGCATCGGACTCGTCCGTGTCGGCGGCAGGTGTTTGTGCGGGAGGGCGCTGATTCGCACCAGAGGGATGGGTATCTAGCCAGGAGCGGTAACTTACCAAGCTTAGCAATGCGCCCTGGCAATTGTTGCAGGTATAACCCGGCAAACCGGTCTCCAGCAGGCTATGTTGCAGCGGCAGCTCTTTGCACTTAGGACAATTTGGCATAGTTGCAGCTAACTAATGGCTTCCGTAAATTTGCACTCCATGCGCAAATAGCCGTCCAGGCCGCCGGGTAATTTCTGAAAAATGTCATTCCATTCGGCTGATTCGAAAGCACCCGCCATCGTGGCATCCCGACTTTCTATGTCATCCCAACCGATAATCCAAGTGATGTTGGCTGAACCTAAGTCGTCCATTTCAGCGCCAGTAATTTCGCTTGGGCGATCTGCGTTCACCCAAAACCCGAGAACGTTGAGGTGGGTTTTCAAATAACCAATGGCATCATTTTTAACCCAGCTCTTGTAGGCGTCGAAGCGATCTGGTTTAAAATAATAGTTGCGGATTTCGTAAATCACGCTGGCTCCCCCCTCTGTTGGTTAGTGCGTTACTTAAAATTCTTAAGCATCGCCCCTTGCGGCTCGAGGCCGAGTAATACCCTACCACTATCAGCAATATGATGTGGAGCCACAGAAAAGTGTTGGCGTATGACGCGAATATCTCGTGCGAGCTTTTCCAGGGGTTGGTCTTGCTGATTGGCCGATGTGCCTGCGGCCTCGCACAGTGCATCGACTGCTTCGCAACAGCCGCGAGCACCGTCGGAGGCCGCGGCCTGGAAGATGGCCCGACTTTTCATATCGATGGTCTTCTTGGCACAAACATCCTCCCAGAACTGTTCCGCCAAATGCAGCAACAGCGTACGTATGCCCAGCACCCGCACTTGCGCTTTGGCGACGGCTTCTTGAGCCAAGACTCGCTCATTAAGACCACCCTTGGTGAACCTCGGGTTTTTGTTAGCAGCCAGCCGGATAAATTCATCAATAGCTCGTTGGGCAATACCCAAAGACACGGCGACCTTGTTGTATGCCAATCGAGCACCCAGCGGATAAGATTCTAAAGGCGAATCACTTCTGAGGCCGCCAATGGGCGCAATCATGTGTTCGTCTGGAACAAACTGATCTGTGACCAGTATGTCGTGAGAGCCCGAGCCGCGCAGACCGGCAACCTTCCAGGTTTCCAAAATTGAATAGGCGGATTTGGGCAGTAAGGCGTAACAATTTGAATTGTTAGACATGGCAACGCCTTGGTCATGAAGACGCACCGTAGCGGCAAACAGGTGGGCGTTGTGACAGCCGCTCACGAATGGCCATTGGCCTTGGATGTTGTATCCACCTTCGACCTTGTCAGCGCGACCTATCGCCGCAGTTGAGCTGCAAAGAATGGTATTGGTATCCGCAACTAAAGTCTTACATTGTTCCAAACCAGCCGACAATAAGCCGAAGGATTCGATACCTATCATCAAATTCCAACCTGCCGCACCGTCGGCATAGGAGATGGCTTCGATGGTACGGATTTGGATATCCGGAGATTCGCCAGCACCGCCGTAATTTTCTGGAATGGCAATTCTATAGAGTCCAGCTTTAGCGAATGCGGCAGCGACTTCAGCACACAAGTAACATTGTTGTTCACTACGTAGTGCGTGTTCGGTTACCAGTTCGGCTAACGCTTTTGCCTTCTCAACAACAGAGTTCATTGGCTTGTTTAATTGCACGATCATTTCCCAGTTGTCAGGCGTTGTTAGCACCAATATTAGCGTCAAATTACTGTTTGAGTCTAAACTGAGGGTGACGTATAGTCGCCCTGCCTGGAACCCCTTTCCGATTTTCTTCTTTGAGTTGTTCGGCGTCGATTCTAGTCACTTAACGCTGAGTACTGACTTGGCCAATCAAGCGTTTTCGATCGATCGGGTGGAACGCAACTTAGTAAAGCTCAATATAAGAGCTGGGAGAAATGTGTGAAAAAACTCTATGTTGGAAATCTACCTTGGTCGACGACCGATGCTGATTTAAACGAATTATTTGCTACCTATGGGGAAGTTCAATCTGCAACCGTTATTACTGATCGGGAAACAGGACGCTCTCGTGGTTTCGGATTTGTAGAAATGGAAGACGCTTCTGCGGAAAACGCGGTAAGTGAACTCAATGGTAAAGAAATTGAAGGTCGTGCGCTGAAAGTGAATGAAGCTCACGATCGACCAAAGAGATCTAACAACCGCTGGTAGTAGCTACCGAAATATTGTTGGCGCGCTGCTCACGGACTCGATTGAGCGCGCCTTTCTATCTAGGTTAAGAGGTAGATTAAGAGGTAGGTTAAGAAATAGGTCAAAAAATAGAGTCTCGTTGTTGCCACTGTACTGGAACGGACGAGACTCACGGAATCCCAGACTTACGGAACCAAGAGACTCAGTTCGACAATTCTGACTGAGCGAAAAGACTCATCAAATCGATACCCTCAGCTGCTAATTTTTCCGATCCACCCGTCTCTCTGTCAATCACACACAACGCCTTACTTATTTCAATGCCATCAGCACGTAGTTTGCTGGCTGCATCACTAATAGCCCCGCCGCTGGAGACTACGTCTTCAATAAGCAGAATGCTGTTCGATGCCAGAGGGTAGCCCTCTGCGTACAAACAAGTGCCGTAACGTTTTTCAGTTTTTCGGATGAAAGCAGTAGGTAGGCCGGTGATTTGTGAGAGTAGGGTGGCGATGGGAATGCCGCCCATCTCAAGACCTGCCAAAACTTGAGTGTCGTTAGGTACCTGAAGTGCCAGCGCCTGACAGATATCGTTGAGTAAATCCGGTCGAGCTTCAAATTGATACTTGTCGAAGTAGGTGGTGCTAGTAGCCCCCGAGCGTAGTGTAAACTGGCCTTTAAGTTCAGCGACGATGACAATTTTGGCGGCTAAGGTTTGTAAGTTCATTGGAGTTTCACAAGGCGGTGACTGGCCGAGTTATCCACCGCTCTCACAGGTAACGTTCATCGTCCGCTGAACCACGGAAGCCTTGTGCAGGGAGCTGCTATTGCCGGATTTGCTACCGGCATCGGAAAGTTGGGAGTCTATGGTGTAGCGGCCATTACAGGCTTTGAAAGCCTGTTCGTGACAAATTCGCCAACTGGGCGCGCCACCTGGGCAGATAACCGATTTCTGGACGTTGGTTGTTTGCGCCGCGCTCGGTGTGCTTGCCGTTGTTTCAACGACAACAAATCCGTCATTACTACAGCGCAGCTGATATTCTTGCATCGCCTGTACCAACACTGTGGTGCGAGCTGCGGTATCGGTGTTGGGGTGGCAGCCCGTTTCATCTTGGTAACTCATGCAGTGACCGCGCAACTGGTAGGAGCCTGGTTGAAGATACAGATCTCCATAGCTAGAGGGCACTATTCGTACCGGGCCGTTTTGTTGCATGACTTCTTTTAGTTGAACTGCCCGAACACCGTTGCATTGGTCTGTTGCTAGATTCAACCGCGCGTACTCCTCGCTAGGAGTTTCGAAATTGAGCGGTTCAGAGTCGAGCGATTCAACCTCTGGCGCTGACAATTTCGTGTTTGTTGCGCACCCGCTAAGCAACACGCTAAAGGTCAATAAGCACATAATTGAGCGCATCAGGTTTTTGTCCACTCAGTTTTCTCCCATGCGACCACCACGTCATTCTCCAATTCGATTTTGAGTTTATATTGGTTGCGCCCAAAGGGGGCATATTTCCACGCCTCCTGCTTTTTTGTGCGCAGCACTTTCTGGTCTAGGTCGTCCGGATCGCCCATCGCGTCCACTAGCTGGTCGGAGGTTTGGCCTTGCCAAATGGAATTGTCCATGATGTTTTTCACCACCGCAGGGTCTTGGTATTTGTTGATGAGTCCGTACCAGTACACACTCGTTGCCACCAATCCTATGCCGACCAGCAGGACAACAACTTTCACTGTGCTAAGTTTCATTGCCATTCGATTATAGCGCCATGAAACGACGCCAAACCTCATCCATGTTGGGTTGCCACTTGTCCAAGATTGCGGAACGAGAATCTGCGGCTGGCAGTTTTTTTATCTTGGTCAGGTAGTGAAACATAAATGCCGACACCCTCGCGTTTACCACACAATGCACCCAAACACGCTTACCTGCTAGTGCCTGCATCACACCACAAAACAAGGTCAGGTCCGCTTTGGTTGGCGCATCGAACTTCACGGGAATATGAAAATAGCTCATACCCAAGCCGGTGACGAGGCTGCCTTCATCGGCGATCGCATGATCAGAATCAGCAAGTGCTAGGTTGATCACAGCCTCAAAACCAGCTTCGAAGATGTTCTCGAACTGTGCTGCCTTGGGTTGACCAGATGTGCCCACCAGCGGAGTGAGTTGAATGTAGTTTTTGATCTCAGACAGTGCCATCGCGCATCACCAGGAGTGTTAAAGGTTGGTTACTTGTTTTGCTGGTTGTTCTGAAAAAAAGTGATATGAACTTGTTCGTCTTTGGAATGGCCGGCCAGGGCTTTTTGCTGAACCAGTGAGTAGTTGACCCATTCAGACACCATGGTATCTCGACCACGACGGAAAGCGGCCGTACCGGTTGCTTTTACCGAAGAATTATCCAAATCGTAGTCAATGGTAAGACCTTTCAGAATGACTGGCGGTTCCTGTTCGTTATCAACCACTACGGCTGGATTACCCTGTGCCTTTACGCTGATGACTTCATTGTCTTTGTTCAGCAAGATCTCCATGGTATCAGCTTGAATTGTATAGACACCTTGGGTTGCAACGACGTTGCCGCTATACATAAGCCGCCGTTCCAGCAATAACGCTTCAAAGACATCTGCCCGTACATCGATACCCCCCATGCTTTGTTCTGCGGCCAGTGCGGGTGCGGCCAGGCAGATTGCGCCGATCGCGGTAGCTAGTATCGAGCAACGCATCGATTTTGTGTTGGTGATCTCCTTGGTGATTCTCAGCCCCATTAGATTTGATAGTTTTCCGGTGGTTGATAGTGGCGAGGATACAGGCCTGCGACGTTTCTGTCTGGTATCAAACAACCCATCTTCGTCAGACCTTGGTTCATTTTTGCCTCCAACGCGCGAGGCCAGCCTGAACTGTGCTGGTGCCAACAATCTGCGCAAACTCGGATTCGGTAATTAGGTTCTGTTACCGCATTGTCATCTAGCACCTGTCTGCAAAGGTCGCATGGGCTGCACGTCATTAGTGTTTGAAGTGGCCGGTGATTCGGGCCATTAGGTGCTGGGCTTGTTCTGGCGAGGCGGTTTCCATTTTGGTGAGGAATTTGCTGCCTGCTACACCTGCCACATTCTTTATTTTGCGGCCGTTGTAGAACAGGAATACCAGGCCATCCTGGGTGGCCTGGTAGCTAAAAGGCTCTTCTTTGAGTTTGTCTGCCATACGATAACTGGTCAGTCACTTATCCAGTGGGAAACACCTTGGCCAGTTTCACCGGCAATCCAGCGCCAATTTAAGGTCATTTTTAAACCGTTACTTTGTTGTTCCACCACGGTGGTGGCCGCGCCAGCCACCAGCTGACCATTCGCACTCAGAGCATGATAGAGCATTTGGCCAGTGGCCTTGGTTGGGCTCGACGCAAGCATCAGTATCACCCGACCAGCAGCCACATTAGGACCAGAATATTCGCCAGTCCAGGGAGCTTGGTCGGCACTAAATGCTAATAAGGTATCCGCGCCCGCCAGGCCTTGCAGGTTTTGGACTAATCGAAAGGTGTGGTTCGCTGGGTTGATCATTTTCTGCTCGGATCGCTGGGTCGGCGGTTTATTGTGACAGGCTGCTTTGCCGCAGATTAGGCTCGCTAGCGGCGAAATTCACATTATCAAAGCCTGCCAGTCGGGCGCTGTCCATCACCAGCACGGTGGCTTCGGTACTGGAGTCTGGGTTCGGCGCGACCACCACCGAGGTGTATGGGTACTCGGCCCGATACTACGCTCGTCATGGGGGTGCTGCATATTTAGCATATATAGGCCATATCCCTAGGTTTGCTGGGTACGGGTTACCCCGCAGCGGCTACAACGCTTGAGGGTAATGAGCTTGCCCTGTTTTACGTCAAACTGCTTTTTCTGGTCGATCTGCCACTTGTGGAAACCACGCTTGCATAGGGTTTTGCCCTTGGCCGTTTTTTTGCGCTTGGCAGATTTTTGTGCGGCGCTCTTTTTGAAAGGCAGTATGTCAGCCATAGCTACATCACCGCTCGAGTGCGTCATTTGGCTGCGGGTAGCGGTAGTGACCAACTAACTGATAGTTAAAGAGTACGTCCTCCTGCTTTGGTCCTTGGCCAATGTTATGAATGATGTAGTGCCGCTCGCTGTTGGCAACCTTTGCATTGGCCACGATACCTATGTGGGGTAAGCCGGATGCCAGCCGCCAGGAAACAATGTCACCGGGTTGGTAGTCTTGAGCGTCTTTACTAGCTGGCAAACGTTTGCCGTGACGGGCAAAAAATGTTTCTAGATTAGGTACTCGGCGATGATCAATGTTTGGGTCCGGTTTGTGCAATCCCCAATGATTTGGATAAGCTGTAAAGTTTCGTACCATGTCTTCGTGTACCAATTGTTGCAAATCAACTGTTTGGGTGCGTAGAGCGCGGATCACCAGGTCGGTGCAGACACCTAAGTTGTCGGCCACATCGCCGTTTGGATAATCAATACGCTGATATGCACCGTTGTAACTCACCACCACCTGCGTGCGAGCCAGTGCAGCGTCGGCGAGCGGAGAAGTTGCAGGTGATTGGGATGCCCACGCGATCGCTGCCATTGAAAAAAAAGTACCGAGGTAAGCTACCTTTAACATGACAGCAATAATACAACGAAAGGCAGTACGAGCGCTGCTACTCGATGAGGCGCACCAAAGCGTATTGCTGATCAACGCTAGGGTGCCGGACACCGGTGTTGCGTTGTGGTTGCTACCAGGTGGTGGCATGGAGTCGGATGAGACAGCGATACAAACCTTGATTCGGGAGGTGGCGGAGGAAACGGGTTTCAACATTGATCCGAATCCACAACTGTCGCCGATTTGGTGGCGGCGTCATCAGTTTGTGTTATTGGGTGCAGAATATGATCAAACCGATGAAATGTTTCTGGTGCCGGTTTCTCAGTTTACGCCGACCATCCAATACAATCCGGAGCAGCAAGAAATTGACAGTTTCATCGCGTTTCGTTGGTGGACTCTGGCTGAAATACAAACCAGCAGCGAAGTTTTTGTGCCGGGTAAACTTGGCCACCATCTCAGCAATCTGCTAGCTCAAGGTGCGCCACCCCGAAAAATTAATGTGGGGCGTTAGCTGAATCCCTTAATTAGAATCGTGTTTGCAGCCGATGCTTTGAAACGATGTTGCGCCAGCGTTTGGTATTCTGCTGATTCATACCAAGCCATGGCTTTGTCCCGGTCTGGAAATTCGATGAGTACGGTTCGAGTGGCTTGCCATTGACCTTCCAGAATCTCTACTTCTTCATCGACGCTAAGCATGACGCCTGTGTACTTTTGAAAGATGTCCATAAAACCGGCTTCGTATTGGGCGTACTCTGCTCGGTCGTTGATGGTTATTTGGGCGATTAAGTAGGTGCTCATAAGTTGCCTGTTTGGATTGGTCAGTGGGCACGATGGTCGCTGACTGAAAACCCGTGTCTGACTTGTTCAGCCTGCTGGATCAAATCCGCCGCTTCGCTAGCAATTTATCAAGCTGATTCGCGAATGCCATACGCTCGGTTTTGCCCATTGCCGCAGGGCCTCCTGTGTGTGCACCGCTGGCGCGCATGGTGTCCATAAAGTCACGAATGTTCAGTCGTGGCTTTATATTTTCTGCAGAATACAATTCGCCGCGTGGGCTAAGGGCTTGGGCACCCTTGTCAATTACCTCCGCCGCCAATGGTATGTCGGAAGTAATCACTAGGTCGAGGGGTGCGACGCGTTTAACGATTTCATCATCAGCTACATCAAAGCCCGACGGTACCTGTAAGCTATCAATATACTTTGACGTCGGTGTGTGCAGGGGTTGATTAGCAACTAAGGTCAAAAACACTTCAGTACGCTCGGCGGCACGAAAAAGTATTTCCTTTATGACAACCGGGCAGGCGTCTGCGTCTACCCAAATTTTCATACTTCGTTCATCGATCACTCATGGTTTAGGCTTAAGCCGAACTTGCTAGTCTAAAGTTTGGAAAACCACGTAACTGATCGATAGCAAGCTGCCCCATAGAATAGGTGCTTTGTACCAGCTCACTAGTGCGTCGGCGTCTCTCGCAGCAACATCTCTCTGTCTCGCATCAGGCAGCGGCGCAATATCTTGGCTACGACCACGCATCCAAAATAACAAACTCGTCAGTAGTATCAGTGCTGGCACAAAGGCAACCATGGCGGCATATCCGGACGCCATGGCGCGCATACCGCCAAGCAAGGCCAGGCCACAGAGCGTGGTATGCAAGTACACGAGGCTTTTATTTGATAGTCCCATGCCTTGAGACTACCTAGCTGGTGGCCAATAATCTAGCCAAAAAACAGGGGTCCTCAGGCCGGTAGACCATCAAAAAACTCAACTACACCGGTTTTTAATGAATATTCGGCGCCGACGATTAGTAAGCCTTCGGTGGCAATCAGCTGCTCCAAGATTTGTGAGCCATGACGCAGGTGATTTGCAGAAGCGGCAATATTGGCGCGTATGGCCTTGGTTATTAACTCTTCAGCGCTATTACTCGCGTTGCCGCCTACCAGGGTTTCCACCGATGGTCGTATCCGGTCAACGATAGAGCGCAAATTGTGGGATCGATCTTCCGACTTTAGCCTTAGCTCCGCGAGCGTTGCCTCTACCGCACCGCAGTTTGAATGACCCATTACAACCACCAAGCGGGTACCAAATTGTTCTGCTGCGAATTCGACACTACCGACCTGCGACGGCGCCACAATATTGCCGGCGACGCGAATAACAAATAGGTCGCCGATACCTTGATCGAAAACCAACTCTGCAGGTACCCGGGAATCTGAACACCCCAGTATGATGCTCATCGGGTTTTGGTTAGTAGTGGATTGGGTCGGGTCGAAACTGGTGCTCTGCGTTAGGCCTTTGCCGGTAACAAAACGTTGATTGCCTTGGCGGAGTTGTTTGAGAGCTTCAAGTGCAGTGGTCTTCGTTGTTGTGGTCATATTTTCTGAGGTCATGGCTGCAGTCTAACCTGAATATTTGGTTAAGCCCAACTACTAACCTGATCCGGGACGTTGTGTTAAGAGCCGCAATACCACGTACCGCAATCGTTGCCTGTCCTGATGGAAAGTGAGATTACATCACAATAGAGAAGTTGAACTTTGCTTTTTTGTCTGCCGCTTCCATGGCAAAGGCGATACTCTCGGTGAGCTCGGCCACCACCTCGCTATGAGCGTTGTTAATGAAGCCAAATTTCACATTGTTGGCACGGATGTGGGTTAACAGTTTTTCCAACATCTCTACAGCTTGATTGGCATCTACCCAAACACCCGTGACCGCCATTAACTCACCCGTTGATTGCATGCCTGGCGGCAGTGCCAGTTCTTCCGTATTCAGTCGTATGTCGGTTGAGTCACACAAAGTTGTGAGCGAGGTCACATTGCATTTACGACACAACTGGTCCAGCTTGTTGAGATGCTTAAACAGGGCGTATTTGTCGGATTCATCAGACTTTACTGCTGACTCTGCCAAATAATTTGCCCACAAAACCGTGCTCATAGGTTCTCCAAAAGAGCGAGGGGGTATAGATTCTGATTGCCATCAACATACCAATGCAGCACCAGTGAAACTGCGAACACGCGCAATCTTCAGGTTAACGGGATAGGCTATTGGTATGAATTTTGTGCCTATTATGCTTGGCTCGGCAGCCTTCGTGTTTCTAAATTTCAGTCTGCCAATCTTTACCCGGTCGATGGGCGCGAACGCCGTCGCTATTGGCGGGCTATACACGACCTTTACTTTAACCATGTTGATCATTCGACCGTTGGTAGGTGCTGCGCTAGATCGTTATGGGCGACGCTGGTTTTTTATCGCCGCCTTCGCATTCTATGCCGTGGCCATGATTGTCTTTGCGCATGCGCAGACGCTATTTGATTTCTACGTGGCACGTTTTTGCCAGGGAATCGGCGCTTCTTTAATGTGGGTATCGGCACGTACCATCATTGCTGATGTCACGTCGCTAGCCGATCGAGGCCAGATGATGGGTAAGCTGCTTGGGTGCTCGGTACAAGGCAGCATGTTAGGCGCCTTCTACGGATTTACCTTGCTGGGTTTCATGCCCATGGCACAAGCCTGGTATTGGGCCTTTTTTGGCTATGCTTTGGTGGCGGGCTGCGGCTTTGTGCTCAGTTGGTTGGTACAAACCGAAACGGCGCCGGTGAAGCCTGCGAATCGTGCATCGCTGGTGTTGAGTACTCGCTTGCGCAAAATACTGTTGATCGTCTTTATTTCTGGTTTTGCCAGTGCGCTAATCGAACCGATTTATCTGATTTATCTACAGGATAAGTTCCAACTACCTATCTCCTATTTGGCGATGGCTTTTTTCCCAGCCGGGATTGTATTCGCCGTGCTGCCGCAATATGCCGGGCACTTAGCGGATCGATACGGTCGTGGCCCGATCATCGCGTTGGGTTTATTGGTTGCGGCATCAGTTTCAATTTCGTTGCCCTGGTTGCCCAGCATATTTCTAGTAGCCTTTGTCTACACCTTGTCGGCGGTTGGTTGGGCATTGGCGACACCAGCTGAAGATGCATTGGTCGGCGATTTTGCGGACCAGCAGACTCGAGGTCGTGTGTTTGGTATCAAAGAAGCCAGCGCTAGCTTTGGTGCTGCCTTGGGCCCCTTAGTGGGTGGTGTGCTTTATGAGTGGCAAGGTGCCCATTGGTCGTTCGTGACTAACGGTTTGCTACTGATGATTGCTGCGTTGTTGGTCGTTTCTTGGTTTACCAAGTCGGAACCAATCGGTTTGTCGAACCCGCGCGAATCAACGCCGCCCACGGAAAAGTAGCTGGTGAGCGCCATTGGATTGCTTTAGATTGTCACTTCGATGAGTGTGGAAGTTCAATATCTAGAAACAGTCGACCTTGGTCATGAGCGGAGCTTATCTGCCGGTTTGTTCGGGCGCTGGTTAACTAACACGCAACGCGTCGCCCAACAGGGTGGCAATGCAGATGTCGCCTGTGGAACCTGTGCTGCCTGTTGTCGCTCAGCCTACTTCATACATGTCACACCGGAAGATGTTGCAGCACATGCGAACATTCCGGAGGCTCTGCTGTTCGCCGCACCTGGCTTACCTAACGGACATGCAGTCATGGGCTTTAATGAACAAGGTCATTGTCCGATGCTGACGGATGCGGGTTGTTCTATCTATGAGCACCGGCCACAAACCTGCCGCACCTATGATTGTCGGATTTTCCCGGCCGCAGGCATCACCGCCGGGATAGATAAAGCGCTAATCAATGAACAAGTTCGCTACTGGCATTTTGACTATGCTGAACCCGACGACAAGCAACGACACCTTGCCGTTCGGCGCGCAACTCAGTTTTTGGTTCGTCATGAGTCAGAATTCCCGAGTGGGTTCGTACCCAGCAATGCAACTCAGCTTGCCGTTCTAGCAGTGACGGTGCATCAGTTGTTTGTAAATCAATTGGTAGATAACCCAACCGCGGATGAAATTCGTCAAATGATTGATGCGGTGGTGAATTTAGACGTCTAGCGAACTTTGAATTTTTTGCCACGCTGGTCGTTGGGAAAGCTGCTGCCAGTAATTCATAATTTCCGGTGTTTGTGGCAATACCGGCATGAGCTGGGTACCCCACATAATCAAGCTGCCCACCAAAATATCCGCAGCGGTAAATGTACTCCCAACCACAAAGTCTTTTCCTCGCAACGCGATCGTGAGCGTTTCAGCAACACTATTTGTGTCGGCAAACGGTTGATAGTCATTGCCGTTGGTAGAACAGTTGAGTGCTTGCCACACAATGGCAGGTTCTCCGCTCACGGGACCAAAATACATCCAGCGTAGGAACTCACCACGCGACGCCGATCCTATTGGTACGTTTAAACCAGCTTCCGGGTAGGCTTCAGCCAAGTACAAACAGATTGCGGCGGTTTCAGTCACTACATGTTTGCTATCGCCGTCACCATCGTCGTTACCGTAGACGAGGGCGGGCACGCGACCCATGGGATTGATGGCCAGATATTCTTCACGCTTGTGCTCTTCAGTCTCTAGATCAAGTAGTTTGAGCTCATAGGGTTGGGCCAGTTCTTCGAGCAACCATTGCACGGTTATGCCCCGAGACGGCAGTGCAGAATAGAGCGTGAGCTTGGACATATTTAGAATCGCCAGCTAAATCCCAAAGATAACACGATCGGCAACAGCTTTTGAGCCTTACGATCAGGCGCACTACCTGTTTCGTACTTGTAGCCACCGACGTTCTTCCGATTGCTGAGGTTGCTGACATCAAGGTAAGCCTCCCATTCGCCAATTCGGCTTTGCATGCGTCTGGCCACATGTAAATCTAGGGTATAGAAGTTGGGTAGGCTCGCATCATTGATGGTTGTTGGGAGTTGTTCGGCGGAAGTGACCAGGTTGGTAGTCGGCCAGCCAGACCTGAGTGTGCCTGCGATACCAATTCTCCAACGCTCGGTGTTGTATTGAAAGCCGGTCTTAACCGTATGACGCTGCTGCCATGGTCGCAAGATCCAATGTGACGCCACGCGCTCTTTGGCGTCTGCATAAACATAGCTGAAATTCCAAGCAACGTGCTGTGACAGTTTGCTAGTGACTGCGAATTCGCCACCTTGTAACGAAGCCCGGCTAGGCGTTAGTTCGACCCGGTCGGCGTGTAGCTCCGGTAACAAAACCCAGCGATTATACAGGTTGTCGAACCGAGACCAGGGGTTCGATATCTTGCGATGATATCCATCCAGCCGAAGCGTTGTTGCATCGCTCGGCCGCCAAACGACACCCAGACTGAGTTGATCTGAGTGCGCGGGCTGCTCGAGCTCCAGTGTCTCATTGTCTATCTGCAGTTCATGCAATTGTTGTTGTTGCGTATAGCGACCGATATCCATGAATAGCCGCCATTCTTCGCTGAGGTCATAGTCAACGCGCAATCGTGCACTGAGTTCGTTGGTGTGGATTGGATCGAGATCTTGACTGTCGTAGCGTACACCGCCGGTTACTCTCAAGCGTTCGACTAATTTTGCACTAACCGAAATATATCCTGCGATCGTGGTTCCGTCTTGTTCGTTGGAGATGTTGACTTGCAGAGGATTATCCACCTGCAAAGGTTGGCTTAGTGGTCCGTAGGTGCTGTTCAGTATCACGTCGAAGGAGCCTTTGTGTCGCTGCGCTTCTACACCAGCTTCTACCGAGTAGGTGGTGTTTGGCAGCCAATGTAGCCGAGCACCCAACGTGATGATCTTAAAATCATTGTTTTCTGCAAGCTCCCCCACCGCGTCATCGTCGTCGGTCAAAGAACCGACGCGCAGTTGGCTGGCATTGATCAATGTGCCATAGATACTTGTGTTGATATGGTCCAGCGATTGATTGTCCCAACGCAACCACAAAGATCGATAGTTATACCGGGAACGGCCGGTTTCATCTTCGTCGCTATTTCTCAAAGAAATATTATCGGAGGTACTTAGCGCACCGAAGGTGAATTGGTGATCGAGCGTGTCGTAAGAGAGTTTGATCAACCCGTCATTGAATTTCGGTCGACCGTAATCGACATCGAGACTAGATAGGACATGGTCGATCATGCTACGTCGCACTGAACCCAAATACGAAAATGCGCCTTGATACCCTTGCACATCTGCTGCTGCAGTTACAAAATTTACCTCCAGGTTGCCTTGAATTGGCTTTGTTGGCGTGAGTAATTCCAGATCAACAACACCGCTCATTCTTGTGCCCAGAGAAACTGGGAACCCGGATGTATAAACATCGGCGCTAGCAATAATATTTGGGTTCACGGCAGTGAACCAACTTTGGAAGCTGCGAAGGTGAAATGGCTCGATGATCTCAACGTTGTCTATTGTATAGAGCACTTCGTTGTTGTCACCGCCGCGAAAACGGCCTTTCGCCGACACCCCGCTGTTAGCGATACCCGGCAGTACGGATAGGCTCTTAAGGACATCACGACCGATACTCGGCATAGATCGTAGGTCTTGTTGGTCGAGTGAGCGTGCTTGCTCGCCAATGCGAGTAACCTGGTAATTGCCACGAACCACCAATTCTTCGATGAATGCTGTTGCCTTGGCAGCCTTCATCGGCGAGACCACACTCGGCGAGGCGTCAGTTGGTGCTTGGCTTGAGGAACGAACCACGAACCCCTCTGTGAGGCTTGTCATCTCCAGGTCAAGTTGGTGCGGGGCTAAAAGCTGCTGCACTTGCTGTACGAGACTTAAACGGGGGTCAGGTAAGAGGGTGGTGGCCAGTTTAGCAGGGACAATGACGGAGGAAGACAGGATGTTTAGACCGGCCTCGTTATAGCGTACGAGGGTTTTTTGTAATGGCTCCCCTAGTTCAACCTGAATTTGCTGCACGGCAACGGCTGTAGCCGAGGCGGCTGCACAAATACTCAGAGCAAGGGCAAATAATAGGCGGCGAATCAACAAATGTTGGCATCGATGACTAAGCTAGGCTGGATGATAGAGCTAGAATTCGCCTTCGTATAGCTTAACGCTTACGTGCAATATATATAACGCCATCGAATTCACCGTCATTTCTGATTTCATACACTAAGTCAGCAGCACTGGTGAGGCTTTGTAGTGCAGCTCGAGGTGTATTGGGTAATTGCCCCGTTGGCAGAGTGGCAGTGTCTACTGCTGCAGCTACACCAGCAGATGCGTAGTCCAACGCCAGCCCCAGGTCATCTGCGATACGCGCCAAGGAAAGCGCAATTGTCCGGTCATCATAATTAGGGTTCACTTGTTGAATCCACTGCCAACGAGTGCCGGAAGCTGGCTCACTACCTTTAGTGACCTCGATAGTGGTCTCTGGCTGCCCAGCAGAATGCCCAGTTTTTTGGCTAGCAACGAGCTTGAGTACCTCAGCCGTTCCGGCCCTTCCACTCGCACTATGTAATTCATTGGCGGTCCTGAGCTCCGCAGTGCCATCCCGTACACCCACCTCTAACGAATCATCACCTGCGGACACTAGAAACCGAGTGCCTATATCTTGAACTTGGCCAAACTTCGTTTGGATAACGAATTGGCCATTCTGGTGGGTGTCCACATAGATGCTGCCAGCCTGTAAATACACTTCATTCTGACTAATCCAGCGTAGCTGTGTTTGTTTGTCCAACCGAATATCAACTTGATTGGCTAGAGTGAGCCGACTTATCGCGTTCGCGGTCATCATTGTGTCAGGGTGTAGTTTGATTGCACCATCGTGTTGATTGTTAAGATGGGTAATACTGCTCGGACTCTCACCGATGCTAATATCACCACTGGCAATCTGAGTCTCCCACGCGGAATTGGATTGAAAATTAGGCAGCCACAGAGCGGAGCCAATTACTAATACAAAGGCAGCGGCGGCGGCAAGCATTTGCCGGGATGTGCGTTTTTGCTTACGTTCGGCGACATCAGCCATCCACTGTTGCCGGAGTTCGGTGTAAGCTTGTTCACGCCCAGTCTCAGAAGGCTGCGCGCGGGCTGGAATCGAATCAAACAAAGCATCGAGCGCATCATGTTTTTCAGGAGGGTTAGGCATCTGCGTCACCAAAGGGGTTAAGTGGTAAGATCTTTTTCGAAATGTCGTCTTGGATTGCTGCGTAGCTTTCTTTAAATGCTTTTCTGGCACGCGCGATCATAGATTGAATTGAGGTTGGGCTTGCATCGAGTCGGTTGGCAATCTCATCGATAGAATATCCCTGGATATATTTCCACTCTAAAATCGTTCCGTAGTCGCCTGGCAAATGATCTAGCAGCAAATGAATGAGCTGCGTGCGTTCTTCGTTTTGCAAATGTTGCTCTGGATTCAGTGTTTCTTGGCTGGCCATGGCTTCAACTTCTGCTTGCACTGTTTCACTGTCGTCGATTAACACTAAATTTTGGTGTTTGGCTTGGCGCTGGTAGTGCTTGCTAATCAAGCTCCTTGCGACCTGGGTAATCCACGTGAGTAGTGTTGCCTCGCCACGATAGGTTTCGACTCTTCGTAGTGCCTGTCGCAGGCTGGCTAAAACAAGGTCTTCCACGTCATTCTCGTTAACTCGTTTTTGGCAGAAGCGAAACAACCGCGGGTAGTAGCGAGTAAAAAATTCATCAAAAGCGAGCTGATCACCTCTAACGAGTTTTCGTGCTAACGCCAAGTCTGCTTCGTGTTTCATCGTTTGTGTTTCATCGTCCGTGTTTCATTCTGATAGCTGAATGTTGATATCCATCACACTTACTACCGTTAGAGGCACCGCTAACTATAAATCAATCGAGTTTGGCGATTGATTGTGATTGCAGCAAGGCTCTAAAAAAGCGTACAGGCCTACTTTAGGATAGAAATTGACGAGGTTAACTAGCATAAAAGCCAAGACAAGGGCTCCATTAAGGGTTATTCCTGCACATACGAAACGTCGCAATGATGTGTTAGAGCTGATTCAGCGCCAGTTTAGAACTTGTTTTGGTGCCCATGTGGTTGATGATACCGACGAACTCTTCGCCATTGTCGATGCGAATGACCAAGTAGTCGGTGGATTTGGCTTAGAGCGAAATATCCGCCTATTTCAAAGTCGCCACTATGCGGGCTGCATATTTAGTCAACTGGTTACAACCTTTGGCGGCATTGCTCTCGATGCGAAAGCTGTGGAACTGCGGCATCTGAGCGTCGCTAACCGAGGAATATTTTGTTCCATTGCACCGCTGCTCGCTCAATTCCTCGCCAAGCAGGCTGACTATCTGGTTTGTACTGCAACGGCACAAATTGTTGGGTTGCTTAAGTCACAGCGACTCACCCCTCGCATAATCGCAGATGCACTTATCCAAGATCTGCCAGCAGCTGATCGCGAACAGTGGGGCAGTTATTACAGCCAGAAACCTCAGGTTATGTTGGGGGATTTGGCGGCGGCTAAAGCACGGTATGCAAATCAGATATTAGACCATGCTGTTTGATTTGGTCACACAGTACCCCCGTGTCACCCAAAGCAAACTGCGCCAAGGTGAGCGGGTATGGTCATTTGTCGAGCTTAGCGAGCAGGTGTCTCAGTGGCACGATCGGCTTGAGCGCCATCACGCAAAGGTGGTTGCGTTCTTGGTGCCAAATTCTCTCGAATGGGTCGCTTTGGATCTGGCTTTGTTGCAATCAGGTATGGTTGCTGTACCGATACCAGCCTTTTTTTCCGAGTCGCAGCGTCAACACCTGTTAAAAGCTAGTGGTGCTGATTTATTTGTTTGCCACGAGAGCTTTCAAAGCGATGGGCTACTTGGTGAGTTTTCGACCCTGTCACCGTCAAGCTTTCAAGGTCACTACTTTCACCCGATTTTGATCACAGATACGGAATCCAGTCGCAACGCTCTCCCTGGTCGTACCGCGAAAATTACCTTCACCTCCGGTAGTACCGGAGCACCCAAAGGTGCCTGCTTAAGCCGAGAAACTTTGTGGGGAACGGCATCAGCGTTGGTCGATGCGCTTCAACCATTGGGCTTAAAGAGACATTTATCAGTATTGCCTCTGACACTGTTGTTAGAAAATGTTGCTGGTTTGTATGCCAATTTGATTAATGGCAGCGAGATATTGTTGCCGGACCTGGCCGACATGGGAATGACAGGTAGCAGTGGCCTAGATGTTTCTCGTTTTCTGCAGGCACTACAAAGTACCGAAGCCGACAGTGTGATATTTGTGCCTCAACTATTGCTTGCAGTGACGGCGGGTCAAGAAATGAAGTTGTGCGATTTGCGGCAGTATAAGTTTATCGCCGTTGGTGGGGGTAAAGTGGCCCCTTCGTTGTTGCATCGTGCTAGTGAACAAAGTCTGTCGGTTTATGAAGGTTACGGGCTCACTGAGTGTTGCGGTGTGGTCGCGCTAAATACGCCTGCAGCTAATAAACCAGGCACCGTCGGTCAAATGCTCAATCATGTTGAGTACAGCATTTGTGATGGCGAATTGATTGTGCAATCCCCGAGTTTTCTAGGCTATCTGGATAGCGATGCCACCGGGGACTCGGTACGAACGGGTGATTTGGTTCAGCAAGACAGTGACGGGTTTCTCAGCATATCGGGCCGTCTCAAGAATGTGTTTGTTACCGCCTTCGGACGAAATTGTTCTCCTGAGTGGATCGAAAGTGAATTGCAATCAGAACTGGCTATTAATGTGGCTGTGGTTTTTGGTGAAGCCCTAAGTGGCAACATCGCACTCGTTATTGTCCGTGATGGCATGACCCCGCAGGCGGTGGATAGTGCGGTAGCGGGTTGCAATGCGCGTTTACCAGACTATGCGCGGATTACCGATTGGCGTGCCATTTCCATGGATGAGTTTCGACTTAAAGGCTGCCTGACTGCAAATGGTCGACCCAAGAGGGCAGTGATCGAAGCAGAATATGTAAGCGACCTAGCCACAATGTCGCAATCGCAAGCGCCACAACGGAGTAAAACTAATGCAGGGTTATGATCGACTGGTTGCGGCAACACAAGCGGAACAAGGCTATTTGTTTAAAGCACCGATTATTGGCCAAGTGGCCAGTGGCAGTTTTGAGCTAGCTACTTACATTGAATTTCTCACTAATGCTTATCATCACGTGAAGTTCACTGTACCGCTCATGATGTCATGCGGTGCACGAATCGCGCCAGAACGGGTTTGGTTGACCAAAGCCATGAAAGTCTACATTGATGAAGAGTATGGTCATGAACAGTGGATTCTGAACGACTTAATCGCCTGCGGTATCGAGGAAAACCATATCATCGAATCCGAACCAAATTTTGAAACCGAGGTCATGGTGCGATATGTGCGTGACTACACAGAGCACACCCATCCGCTGGGTTTCTTCGGGATGGTTCACGTGCTGGAAGGCACGAGCACGCTACTGGCGGACCAAGTTGCTGACAGTGTTCAACTTCAATTGAAGTTACCCAACGAAGCCTTTCACTATTTGCGTAGTCACGGTGCGCTTGACATCGGGCATGTGGCCTTTTTTCGTGACTTGGTAGATCAGTTTGATGAAGAAGAGATGAACCATGTAATCTTTGTGGCCAAAAGAGCCTATCGATTGTATGGCGATGTGTTGCGGTCGTTATCATCTGCATCTAGCAGTGGTGTGAGGTCGGCGGCGTGAGGGTCGATCAACTAAGATGCCTGGTGACCGGCGCGACTGGCGGTATCGGACAAGCACTCTGCCGAGAGCTGGTGGCCGGTGGTGCGAAATTGCTGCTGGCTGGTCGATGTGAACGGAGCTTGCAAAAACTCGCTGGAGAATTACCGGAAGCTTCGGTATTAAGTTATGTGGCTGGGGATTTAGCGAATACAGATGCGCTAAATGAACTCGCTCAGGTTGCCAGCGAACATCAATTGAATGCCTTGGTTAATCTGATGGGTGCCAACCAGTTGGTGTTAGCTGATCAACAGTCGGACGAACTGATATCACAGTTGATCGATATCAATCTAAAAATTCCTCTGCTACTTACGAAAAAACTGCTCCCTGCGCTACTTAGTTGCGCCGAGGCGACTATCCTCAACGTTGGTTCCACGTTCGGCTCTATTGGTTTCCCTGCCTACACTACCTATTGTGCCGCAAAATTTGGTCTGCGCGGTTACTCACAATCGCTGCGGCGAGAACTCAGTGATACTTCAGTATCTGTTGTTTACTTCGCTCCGCGCGCCACAGCCACCGCGATGAATTCAGATCGGGTAAACGAACTTAATAAGGCGCTTGGCAACCGTACCGATTCGGTGGACACAGTTGCCAAAGAAATTGCGGTGTCTTTGTGCAGAGCTAAGCCTTCGCGATTTATCGGTTGGCCAGAAAAACTATTTGTCGGGATAAATCAGCTGTTCCCCAAATTGGTAGATCGCAGCCTAGCTGGGCAACTACCGACCATACGCAAATATGCAGACCAGCAATCTGAATCACTTTCGTAAAAATGTTTATCTAGGAGTGAATATGACCACGCGATTATTTCTTTGGGCCTTTGTGCTAATTACGCCATCATTGGCGGGTGCCGGAACAGCAACTGCAGTACAAGACTTGCAACGACAGTGGGCGCGGATCACCTATGAGACACCCGCTGACGACAGAGAAACCCAATTACGGACGTTAGCCTCGGTCAGTGACCAAGCGTTACTTGGCGCACCCAAGAGTCCTGAGCTGTTGGTGTGGCATGGCATTGTATACAGCTCTTTAGCCGCTGAAGCGGGTGGGTTGGGGGCGCTAAAATTTGCCAAGAAGGCAAAAGCGAGTATGGAGCAAGCCATTGAATTGCAACCGGATACCTTGCAGGGTTCGGCCTATACCAGCCTAGGTGTGCTGTACCACAAAGTGCCCGGTTGGCCCATTGGCTTTGGCAGCGATAAGAAAGCCTACAAGCTGTTGAATCAAGCGCTGTTGATAAATCCCAACGGTATCGATCCAAACTATTTCATGGCTGAGTATTTGTTTGATGAAGGCCAGTATGAGGAGGCAAAAAGCCACGCTCAAACGGCGCTTGCCGCACCAGCTAGGTCCAATAGACCTGTGGCCGATCGAGGTCGACGACAAGAAATAGAACTATTGCTACAAAAAATTCGCGCTCAATAGTAGCGCCCAAAGCCACGGTTGATCACCAATATTCCCGTTTCGTTATCACCGCATGCCGTCGCTTAGCGAATCGGGCTGGGGTTGCGCTGCTGACGAAGCTCGAGTAGCAGACCAACCAAATCTAGCAGAATTTTCATGGACACAATGGCGATTGTAAATACCAAGAGTGACTGTTCTTTGTAGTAGCTGGCGAATGCAACGGAACCCATCATTGCGAAGAACAGCCAGATTCCCCGTAGATAGGGCGCAAACAACAACTTGATCAACGAGGTACGCCGATACGCATGCTGCCCGATATAGGAGACAACAAAGGTTACTCCGTGACTTACGAGCATTAACACGAGCCCCCAGCCGAGCCAAGGGCTTACACTAGTAAGACGATCTTGAATGTCAATTTCTTCGGGCAGAAAGATCATCAGTACGCCTAGACCAAGCAGTAGCAGACCGAATTTGGTGATAAAGACAAGCAAGAGGATAAAACTAAAGAGTATTGTGGCCCCCCGGCTGGCGGCAATACTGTCTGAGCTAAACGGGTCACCGAACAAGCTCACCACCAGGAGTTTCAGCAGAGTAAATCCACCAATCACCCAGAGTTCCAAGTACATGGCGACTATATACTCGTAGGTGGACAATAAACCGAGCAACAGCATAGCCCCAAGTACGCCGTTGTAGACTAAGAAGCCGATGATGGACCAATGCGAACTCTGCATTATCGATGGCTAGCCCATGGCTTCTAGCTGCTCGGCCATCTTCTCGCGCAATTTACCGATACCTTTTAGCGGCCGAACCAACACTTTAAAATCAGTGAGTTGGTCAGCATCGTTCCATGTCACTAAATCTACGCCGTTGAGGAAAATATCATCCAATGTGACGGTAAATTCGAGACAGGCGTGATTATCCTGGGTGATTTCACGAACATAGGTAAAAGTACCGTTGAACAAAACGCTACTTGCGGCAGTTAGGTATTTTCGGGTGATGGTTTTACCCACTTGCGGCGTGTGAACCACCGGCGAATGAAACACAATTTCGTCTGCCAACAAAGTTTCCAAAAGTTGGTTGTTCTTGGTGCGAACGACTTCGTGCCAGAGTTTCAGCGCGGGGGGAGTCTGCATGGTTAGATGCCTCGTGTTGTGCGTCGAATCGGGCCAAGATAGCCTGGACCCACTTAAGCTGCCACCTATTCATGTGGCAATCATCCAGCAAAAATGTGCTTCTATATAGGTATGCCTAATACTGCCACCATTGCGATTGTAGAGGATGATCCCATCACGCGAGCGAACGTGGTGCAAAAAATTGCCGAGCTTGAAGATTTTGAGGTGGTTTGTGCCGCCGGTGATCTACAGACGGCGCGCCAATACTTGGCGCAACACAACGTGGATTTGCTGCTGGTGGACTTGGCGCTACCAGACGGTGACGGCACAGACCTAATTCGTGAACAGTCTCAAGCCCATCCAGGCCTACCCATTTTGGTGATGTCGATTTTCGGTGACGAGGCACGCGTAATCCGGGCTATTGAGGCCGGTGCGCGAGGCTTCTTACTGAAAACTCATAGCGTGTTAGAGATGGAACAGTCGTTGCGGGCCTTACAGGCAGGCGAGTCACCCATATCGCCCGCGATTGCCATGCATCTAATCAAGCGCATGCACCCACCAGCACCGCAATCAGACCCGAATAGTGTACTCAGCGACAGAGAACTGGAGGTGCTGAAGCTGGCCTCCCAGGGATACACCTACCGGGAAATTGCTGAATTGCTGGACGTGAGCACCAACACGGTCGGATCTTACACTAAAAGGATTTACGTCAAACTTGCGGTAAATTCAAAAAGTCAGGCCGTATTTGAGGCTATGCGATTGGGGATTGTGGACAAGCCGGAGTGATGGTGTGCGGTAAGGAATTCCGATATGCCGGGATATAGCAAGGCAATTTGGATTGCCTTATTCCTGCTGCTCCCACCTGGGCTTCTTGGATTGGCGAGTTGGCTCGATGATCCTTTGCACCCAGCAGATGACTATTTGGTAGACGGCTGGGAATACGTAGTGAGCGCCAGCGAAATACCGCCCGCGGATGCTGCGCCCTGGCAAGCGGTGGATGATTCCTATTTGCTCAACAAGGTTGTAATCCAAGGTGCCTATCCCAAAACGATTCTCACTAGTGATTACCCAGAATTAGACTATCCGCAGGTATGGCAGCGAGTAGAAATTTCCTTAAGTGACCCGAGTGGTCAGCTTTACAGCGCCTACTTTCATCAACCCTTGATGAATCTGGCCGTTTACTTAGACGGTATCCACAAAGGCCAAACCGGACCCTTTGTTTTGCCGCTTAGATATCCACAAGACCCAGCGTTGTTTGCGCTTTACCAATCCACGCCAGAATCTACCAAAGCGACTCTATATATACGCAGCGCCCATGCGTTTGGTCTGCCGGTAAAACCCCAAATCCATTTGGGACCGCACCTAGAATTAGAAAATATTCGTGCCTCTCAGTACTTTCATCGCAAAGGTCTAACACTTGTTATGGCGGGCATAGCCATGGCGGCCGGATTAGTAACATTTTTTCTATGGCTGCTAAGAAGAGAGCATGGTTACTATGGGTGGTATTCGATTACCGCAGTTTTTTCTGGCTTGCATCAGTATCACTACACCCGAGACGACGTATTAGTAAGTCAACACGTGTGGTTGCTAACGACCATGATTTTTTTGTGCACTTCGATATTTGGTATGATTTTTATACATCGTTTTTTGGCGCTAATGCGTGTGAAAACCGAGCGTTTTATGTTGGCCGTTAGTACTTTTCTTGGAGTTCCCATGCTGTATTGGGGACTTGCCGGTGACGATAACGTTGCCTACTGGGCTAACATTGTTTGGATACCTTGGATGGGTTTAATCGGTATATACACTATTAGCCAGGGTATTATCACTGCCGTTAAGTCACCGAAGTTTGAAAATTTGGCCATTGCTCTAAGCTTCAGTATCGGTGCGCTCATTGTTTTGCGTGATGTGGCATGGAACGTGATGCCAGAGTGGGTGGGTGGCTCGGTCTACTACATTCGCTATCAAGCCGTGGTTGTACAGGGTGTTTTTGCCTTTCTTATTGTTCGGCGCTTTGTAATGGCCTCACGAGAACGAGATAGCCTAACGGCAGAGCTCGGTGACCGGGTGGCGGAAAAATCAGCGGAATTAGAACGAACCTATACTGAACCTCGAGAGACTGAGCGGTTGCAAACGTTAACCGAAGAGCGTGGACGCATAATGCGCGACATGCATGATGGCTTGGGTGGCCAGTTAGTGCATGCAATCTCGCTGGCTGAACACGATTCGAACAACGTCAGCTTGAGCGATGTGTTGCACACGGCTCTCAACGATTTGCGGTTGATCATTGATTCTCTGGTTCCGAGCTCAGACAGTTTTCAGGCCGCACTTGCGTCAGTTAGACACCGAACCGTTACATTCGCGGAGCATTCGGGGATTAACTTACGTTGGCAAATTCAGGGATTAGCTCAAGCGCAAATACCACCAGATAAATCCCTAGCATTAACCCGTATTCTACAAGAAGCGATAACCAATGCTGTTCGTCACAGTGGTGCATCGAACATTACCGTTTTTCTTGTCGGTAGCGCGGATGGTATAGCGATGAGTGTTGTCGACGATGGTCATGGCATTGGCTGCGAACCCAGCGGTCGCGGTCTAAACAACATGGCCATTCGCGCTAAAGAAATGGGCGGTGAACTGCGCATAAAAAGTTCTGACGCTGGCACCACCCTCTCTTGTTCCGCTAGGCTCTAGCCGACTTTCTACTCATTGCCACATAAACAGGTGGCAATGATCCGGGACCAGTCTCTCTAGAATCAGCTACTCGATGGCACGAGTGCTGAATACCATGAAGACTTGTTTACCAGTTAAACCGAGGTTGCTGCAGAGCAACCCGTTCACTCACCTGCTGCAGTGCAAAAACTCGAGCGCAAGTCTCGGTTACTTCTTGCAGATCCTCATCCGGCATCCAGCTTTCCAACCCGCGCTTTTCTACTTCTGTGTCCGCCATGCGTACCAGTCTTTGCAATACCGTTTCCATGTTCTTTTTCCCTGTCTCTGTTGTCGTTATCAGATAGGTACCAGGTCACGAAGACTGGGTTCAAAACGCGGACAACAAGAACAAAAAAATAAATTGAACCAGATATTGGGTAACCGTTACCCATGAAAGTAACCAGTGGTGAGCAGGCTTGTAGCTGCGTCGCCTCAGAAAGACGCACTGTGTGGGATGTAACCAACGATGACTGAGCTATCAGTAAGTGCACAAACGGATATGGAGTTGATTCGGCTGATCGCTGCAGGAGATAAAGCTGCCTTTCGTTTGTTGTTCGAGCGTCATGGTGAACGTGTGTTTCGCTATGCCCACCGCCTAATCAACGATGTGCAGAAGGCTGAAGAAGTGACCAACGATGTGATGTTAGAGGTTTGGAACAGCGCGGCAAGGTTTGAGAATCGTTCCAAAGTAACCACCTGGATATTAGGTATCGCGCGATTTCAGTCACTCAATGCAATCCGGGGTAAAAATCTACCCTTGGTTGATGTTGATTTAGTGCCGGAGCGAGAGGACCCCAATGCAGCTGCTGATGTAGCTGTATTGGAACAAGAATCGAATTTGCTCCATCGGAAAATACGCGGTGCGGTAAAGGAGCTAACCATAGAGCACAGGGATGTGGTGGAGCTGACTTTTTTCCAAGGCTGTAGCTATGCAGACATAGCACAGATCGTGGGTTGTCCGGAGAATACGGTGAAGACCAGAATGTATCACGCGAAAAAACAACTACAGAAAACCCTGCGGCGCACAAACAGCGATCTTAAAGACTTTGCCTCTTTTGGAGGTTGGTCATGAATCATCAGCGAGCAGTAGATCTTTTGCCCTGGTATACCAACGGCACTTTGTTAGCAGACGAATCTACTGAAGTTGCAGCACATGTTATTCAGTGCGATGAATGCCAGGCAGAAATTGGTGAATACGAATTACTACTCAACGTTGTAGAGCGGGTTGGTGAAGAAGAGCCCGTATACGATCCCAGTATTCTCGATCGCGCGCTGATGGAACTGGCTGTCCCGACTGCAACGGCACTACCAGAGCCGCAACGTCCTCCCACGAAAATAGGCTCAAAGACGGGTTTTCTGCGGCGACTTCTGAACGCGCAGAGGCCTCAGGTCATCCAATTCGCGATGGCCGCCCAACTGGCATTGGTTGTTGGTCTCGGCGCCTACATCGCAATGAATCATAACGGAGCGGATGCCGAACCTGAGTACACCACTGTTTCTGGTGATAGCTTTGGTGATTTCAGTGTGATGTTTAGCCCCATGGCAACCATGGACGAGGTGCAGCTACTTCTTAGCGAAACCCAAACAGAAATTGTTCGTGGCCCCAGTGCACTAGGTATGTATGTCATTCAACGGCAAGCGCAACCGGAGTCTGGTACCGAACCAGATCTGCAGGCAACACTTCTGCTTCTAAAAGCTCGAGAGCACGTGATTTATGCGGAAATGGTGGTGCAGTAGTGAATCGACCAAGCGAACCATTAGTCCGGGTGTTGCTACTGATCGGTGCATTGGGTTGCAATCTCTCGGCATGGCAAGCAAATGCTCAGGACGAACCTCCTATCAATGATCCTTTGTATCAATCCAGCGGTTCATGGGGTCAAAATCACTCAGATCAGTGGGCGCTGCACACACTGAAGTTGCCGAACGAGGTGCCGGCTGCCAACCGCTTTGTGCAGCCACCCGTGGTCGCCGTTATCGATACCGGCGTGGATCATCAGCATCCAGATTTCTCCCGGCGCGGTCTTTGGCGTAATTCTGCGGAGACTGCTAATGGCCGGGATGATGATAAAAACGGCTTCGTGGATGATTTGTTGGGTTGGAATTTTGTCGATGGCAACAACAACCCCTTCGACCTCAGCGGCCACGGTACGCACATTGCCGGCATCATTAACGCATGTACAAACAACGGTATCGGTATTGCCGCGGTTGCTCCGAATACTCAAGTGTTGGCATTGAAGGTTGCTAATTTTGTGGGCCAGGCTCGTAGCAGCGCGATCGCAGCCGCAATTTATTACGCGATTGCTGCCAAGGCAGACGTCATTAACTTAAGTATAGGTGGCGCTGTTGCCGCTGATTTGGAGGCAGAGGCCATTGCCGCTGCCGTGCAAGCAAACATATTGGTCGTAGTGAGTGCGGGCAATAACGGTCGGCCGGCGGATCAATTTGGCTTCGCAGCACTTCCCGGGGTGTTGGCCGTTGGCGCCAGTGACAGCACTCAAGCCCGCGCTGGTTTTTCAAGCTTTGGTTTTCAAGTGGACGTACTCGCGCCAGGCATCGATGTGCTGTCGCTACGGGCTCGAGATACAGACTTTATTGCGTTAACCAAACCACTTGCCTACGAAGCGGGCTCGGCCGTTCTGCAGGATGAGTACTACCGTGCTTCGGGTACTTCGTTTTCGGCAGCCCTCGTCAGTGGTATGGCAGCACGTCTTAAAGCAGAACGCCCGAACTTAAGTGCAGCTGGGGTGAGGCGATTGCTGATACAAAACGCAAAAGACGTTGGGTTGCCCGGCGTAGATCAGTTGTCTGGCTATGGGGTAGTGGATTACGCGGCAGCGGTGGTAGCTGCCGAAGACTATTACATCGATGCGCGGATTAGTGGCGTCGATCTTCGTCTCGAACAAGAATCCGTGTGGGTTGACGTTAAAGGTCAGGTCGCCGCTGACCAGCTAAAAGGCAGCAAGCTCGAATACTCGAAATTGGAAGGAGTTGAGGATGCGCTTGATGATTTGCAAACCAGAGATTGGCATCCAATCACGGACTTGAAACCCACCGCGTCTCAATCTGCTGACCAAGAGAGCTACTTGGGGCATTTCAATCTCGATCAACTTATTAGTAGCACCTCGGACGCGCAAGCTTGGGTTTTGCGATTAACGGTGGAGCATAGAAATGGACGCCAGCGACAGGCGTTGATGAAACTTGCATTACCCCCCACAGGAGCGGAACGGTGAGGCTTAGCATAGGGATATTGTTCGGCCTGGGGCTTATGTTAGGTGGGCAAGTACAAGGTGCTGAACCAGAAGGTCAATATGCGGCCGCTTGGCTGGAGCCGGTTTCAATCACGATGCCGCCCCCGAGCCGCAGTTTGCTCGTTGACAGCACGCGGCAGGTGGGGTCGGTGGTAGCGCAAGCGGGGCTCGAGAAATTCCGAACCTATCAAGCCGGCAGCCGTACGGTTATTGAAGTACCAATGGATGAGGTGCGATGGCAGCAAGTGCAAGCAGACTTGTGCCAAGCTGGCTCGGGCATACAGTGCGAAACCAATACTTGTCAGCTTATTCAGGTAAAAGGCGAAGTGCGCGCCGCCAAGGATGGCGAGGCGCCGATCATTCAAAGCCGATTGCTACGCCGAGCGCCACAAGTACAGCTACCCAGCGAGGAAGCGCTAGCCCAAAGTTGCCATACACCGGTACCGACGCTCGCGGATGCTGGTAGTGCACCGGGTAACTTTTCGTTGGAACTTGATTTACGCCAGCGAGACAACCGTGGACGCGCCAAAAAAACTGCTGCTACAAGAGATCTAGCCAACGAAACTTCCGTGGGTGCAGGCCCCAAACCTGATCAGCCTTTCGCCTATTCACTGCCGACACAGTTCGCTAGTACGCAAGCGGTGCAACTCGTCGAGAGTCAATTGCCCAGTGACACCAGTGATTGGAACATGGCTTTGGCGGCAGGCTGCAGCGAGGTTCAAGTTCCACTGGACAGCGTGCAGCCGGCGAAGGTACCTGGTGTCGTCCTGGCATTGGTAACTGCCGGTGCAGCGGATGCAGTAGCACTCCAGTATGGCATCACCAAAGTGTTGGAAGTAGGGCTACAAAGTAGCAATGAATCTCTAGTGCTATTTGCCAGTTCCGATAACGCAGCGAAGCTACTGTTGACCATTGCCGCAGATTCTCGAGTGCGAAGCGCCCAGCCGGAATTTGTTTACCGAACCAGTGCCACCGCTATCAGTGGCGAGCAACCGCCCTACAGCGACCCCTTAGCTTCGCTCAGCTACGGGCCAGAAAAAACCGGCGCGCTCGACTTGCACGCGGTGACGACTGGTGCGAGTCAGGTTGTTGCCGTTATCGATACCGGTATTGATGTGAACCATCCCGATCTGCAAGGTCGAGTGATAGAGCAAATTGATACTACCGGCAAAGGTTTTTTGGCGGAAGCTCATGGCACTGCAGTAGCTGGGGTCATCGCGGCAAGTGCTGGTAATGGCAAAGGCGCATACGGCGTCGCGCCGAATGCACAGATTATGGCAATCAAGGCTTGTCACCCGGTGCAAGTCGGTAACCTCGCTGCTAAGTGTTGGAGCAGTACCCTGGTGCAAGCACTCGATACAGCCATTGCTCGGGGTGTGAAAATCATCAACATGAGCCTAACCGGTCCAGAGGACAAATTGGTGGCGCGCTTTGTTGCCCAAGCGCATGAACAAGGTGCGTTAGTGGTGGCTGCAGCAGGCAATGGTGGCGTGTATGCAAAGCCTGCATTCCCAGCGGCGTTACCAAATGTGTTAGCGATAACGGCCACTGACGTAAACGATCATCTGTATCCTCAAGCCAATCAAGGTACCTACGTTGATCTATCGGCACCCGGAGTCGACATTGTTACTGCAGCGCCGGGTAATCGCTATCCGAGTGTGTCGGGCACCTCTTTCGCTGCCGCACATGCTAGTGGTGTTGTGGCATTGCTTCGCGAGCTCAATCCCAACCTAAGCAACTTGCAGATCTCCCAACGGTTAAAAAGTCATGCGAATGACTTGGGTGCTGGCGGTGCGGATGAACTATTTGGTGAAGGTATGTTGAACGCCTGTGCGGCCGCCTCGGTCGATGGTGCCTCTGATCTTTGTAGCGCGACACCTGTGGGTGATCTGCCGTGAATCAGTTACCGACTGCTTTTGCGTTGCTGTGTTGCATGATCAGTACAGCTGGTCTTGCGGCGGCACCCGTTTCTTCAACAGTCTCGTCTGCTGTCTCTTCTACAGATAAGGGCAACTTCAAGTATTCCGAACCGCAGCCGTGGCCGGAGCAGCTGCTGGATCTAGCACCGATTAACACGCAAGTGGCGGAAGCGGCTAAGTCGCTTTGTGCGACGGCGGCGGCGGGCGAATCCATACAGTTGGGTGACACCCAGTCCATTTTGAATGCGCTGGGCGGTGGGGGAGGTGGTGGTGCTGCAAATGCTGTAGGCAAGTTGGTGGGTGGATTATTGGGCACGCCCGGTGGTCGAAAACGCCCCAAGCTTGCTAAAGACCCCATCAAGAAAAAGCACAAACACAAGT
This sequence comes from Phascolosoma agassizii, assembly GCA_035593235.1. NCBI lineage: Eukaryota > Metazoa > Annelida > Sipuncula > Phascolosomatiformes > Phascolosomatidae > Phascolosoma > Phascolosoma agassizii. The sequence continues at coordinate 6,925 of JAVJHY011036890.1, read as the reverse complement.
TTGAACATCCTACCGGTAGTGCACATATTCGCATTGGCGGGGTACAGCAACCAGAACAGTTGGTAATAAGCGCTCGAATCGACAAAGCCCGAGGCAAAGGTACTTTTCACAGCATATTTCTTGAGCGCCCAGACTGCTTACGTATTTGGCCCGAACAATATGAGGGTTATGGGTTGTGGGGCACTTGGAGTTTGTCTGTGTCGGTCACTAAAACTAAGAGCCAGTACAAGAATGGCAAGTTAGTCGATCGGCAAGTGGATCAATCGAATTGGAATCGCCATGGTGACTTAGATTTCGGTCAGGGCTTTTCTGTTCTTAATTTGCAGCCAAATGGAATGCCCCAGTTACTGCTGGACCCAAGCCAAGCGTTTTTAGCCCAGTTGCAACAAGAATCCGCATCCCCGGCCTGGCACGCGCTGGGTTACGGCCAGCCGGTGCAGGGCATACGTACGGTAGGCGCGCGTTTTTTGGTGACAGCGGCAGACTTGCCTTCTGGGACCACAGCGGTTGTTCACATCACTGATATCGGTAAGACCGGCTATCGCACATTGGGATTTCCCCTGCGAATGAAGCCGACCACAACTGGACCGATGCAGTTTGAACAACTGAGTTTGCGACAAGAGTGATTTGTTCAGGAATAGCGACACAAGGAGAGAGAATAATGAAACCTAAAGATACTAAATCGTACTGGCTAGCTGCCGGTGCCTGTCTCGCGCTGACTTTGGTGACCAGTCAGGGCGCGCAAGCGGATGGCTATCGTTTTGACTTTGGTGCCCAATACTTGAGCGGCAAAATAGACGGCGACTCTTCGTATGCCAGTGGATATACGCCACCACCACTAGATCCGCCTGCTGATCCGCCACCCACCGGGACACCGGCTCCACCCACGGGGACGCCGACGGAGACGCCGGCCCAATCGGAAGACTACGATGGCTGGAAAGTGTCTGGTGAAGTCTTTTTGTCAGAGGTGGACACAGGCCGTGGACCATTGCGCCTCGCACCCTTCCTAAGTCGCGCATCCAGTATCGGCGGCAGTTACGGCATGATCGAGACCAAAGACACCAATGTGGAAACGGAGGCGTGGCAAGTATTTGTGCGTTTCGTAACCAGCAATGGCATTGTCATCGAAGGCGAGTACGGGGCCACAGATATTGATGCAGATCTGCTCAGTTCAGATGCAGATTTATATCGGGCTGCACTGGGTTACTACGTAGCGCAAAACACCCAAGTGCGAGTGGGTTATGACAATGTGGACGACGACCTGCTAGAGATCGAACGCTATGCCATCGATATTCAACATGTTCAGCAACTGGAAAACGGTATGACCTGGTCGCTGAAGGCTCTATATGGTTCTGTGACCGGCGATAGTGCCTTTGCGGATGATGATGGTTCTGACATATTCGTCAGCGGTGATTGGTATTTTCGAGATAACATCGGCGTTGGCGTTGACTTGGAATTCATCGATCGGGACGAGAGTGGTGACATCACCGCTTATGAAGTCTGGGCCAACTATTTTGTTACTGAAAAGATCTCGTTGAATCTGTCGTATCGAAATGAAGATGCCGATGACCTGGACTTGGAAAGAGATGAGTTCGTTTTCGAGGCGAAATACCGCTTCTAGAGCAACAGATGAGATAGTTTGAACCCGCCACTCCTGGGACGTTACTTACTGTATAAGGCAGCCAAATAGCCGCCTGAAATCCGACTAGAAACTACAGTACATAACGACCCAGGAGATACCCATGAAATTAGTGCTACAAACTTCATCCGCTTTGCTGGCTGGTTTATTGGTGGCCGGAGTTGCCACTGCAGGCGAGCGACCCTATGACGCATGGCAGAGTAAGTCTGACGACGATACCTCAGTCATCATTGAAGACTCTTTTAACAAAACGAAAGAAATTCACAAAACCGTTGATACCGACATCAATTTGCGTCGTATTCATAAAGAGCAGAACGACTATTCCTCTAAAGTGGATTATAAGACCAGTGAAGACAATGACTGGAGCTCGGCCATTGACTACACCCACAGTGAAGACAATGACACAACCACTGACGTTGATTTCCAGATTGCGACACCGACCATGACATCGAAGAAGCATCAGAATCAAGATGCTGGCCACGAAGCCTATAACGATGTGCGCGGTTCGGCCGATGGCCACGAAACAGCCGCATATGGTGGTGTAGCCACGGCAACCGGCGGCAACGAGCGGACCGACTATAACGGACCGACACAGATCAACCAGAACAATAACTTTTTGCCGCAAATAAGCTATGAAGTGCAAGGCGATAGTAATGGCGATAAGAACTTTATCACCACGATGGCTGGTCGCGACATAGGCGACAAAGGTGTGTTTGGCACAGTTGGTGAAACGTCTGCTCTTTCTTTGGGTAACGTGGGTAACCAGTCCGGTGCTTCTGTAGATCAACAGGGTGATGCTTCAAATAGCGCCACTGACTCTATGAGTTCGAAGATTCGTAGATAAGGCTGACGTTCAATCCCCTGTTCGCCGGGAGTGCCCCTCACTCCCGGTGCTTTTACGATTTTACGCCGGAGACCGTTATGCGACACCCAGATAATCGAAACCAGTCGAATGCTCGCCCAGGTCCTGGGTTGCTAATTGCAATATTTGCGTTGCTGAGCCTTGTCACCTTCAATGCAGCGCATGCGGTAGACGCTGATTCAAAGACTGAAAGTGCCCAGAGTGAGAAGCAGAAAATGTTGCAGCGAATTTACCAAACTCGAATGCAACTGGAACGCGAGCGCATACAACGAGACAACGAAGGCCGAGCCTATGCGCGGGTGTACTCGAACGATGCCCATGTTCGTCAGGACGCCCCTTCTGTCACTCAGATGCGCCGGGATATGAGTACCAAGCTTACTCGTATTGAACAAAACCTGCGTTGTCTTGATGTAGATGTAGATCATAACAGCGGCAACACCGTGGTGATTTGTGGCGACAACAACGGTGATATTCACGGCGAGAACACTACCGCGGGCCGGGACATTATTACCAGACGACCAACGCCACAGGTCCCGAGTAGGCAGTAAGTACGCTACACAGGTGTTTCACAGGTGATATATGAGCAAATTTCTTCCAGTGATCTTATTGTTCGGTGTGCTCGCTGTCATGCAGCAGCCGACGCGAGCTAACCAAGTTGTGCAAGCGAGCTACTTGGCGAAGGGGTTTTTGGTAACGTCTGAAGCCCGTTATTCCCCTTCTCTACAACGATTAATGGCCGAACACGAATTGAAGGCCCTACCGATATTGCATGGTCGGCTGTTTTACATCGTGCCGATCAGCACGCGGCTAGCTGATGAGCAGGCACAAATTCAATATTTGGAATATTTGCTGCGCAATCGAATAGGCGAATCTAAAGATTTCGCTGAACCAAACTAGCGCTGCACGTTACCTACGTATAGCACCAGCCAAAATTGATAGGAGCGTCCCATGGCCAGCAACCCGTTGACTCAATTTGTTATGTTGATAGCAAGCCTGCTTATTGGTTTGACCGGCACGGTTGGTGCACACGCGAAATCTACCGCTAAAGCAGCTGAACAGATGGCGGCAGAATTGGCCGCCAAGCTAGCTGGCGTCCAATGCAGCAAACCAAAACCCCGAGTGGCCGTTTATGCGTTCTATGCAACCGGTAAGTTAGCTGGTTACGAGGGTTACAACGTTGGAGATGGCTTAGCTGCCCAATTGGCAACGGAGCTAATGCGCACTGATTGCTTCATTGTCTTAGACCGTACTGGGCTTTCGAATGTATTGCGTGAACAGGAGCTCGCACTTGCCGGTGTCGTAAGTCGTGAAACTGGACCCACCGCAGGCCGCTTGACCGGTGCTGAAGTCATCATCAAGGGCACCATCACTGAATTTGAACCTAACAAAAAAGGCAGAGGTGTGAATCTGGGTCTTGGATTACCGAATGTTCCCCTAGGTATTCGCATTGGTCGGAATGGCAATACTGCTCATGTGGCGATTGATGTCAGCATTGTGGATGCGACTACAGGACAGCTAAGAGCGGCACATCGAGTCGAAGCGGACTCCAAATCTGGCGGATGGACCATCGGTCTCGATCATGAACGCGGCAGCATCGGTGGCGATAGTTTTGCTAAATCCCCCTTAGGCCTAGCCTCACGTAACGCGTTGGGGCATGCGATTGTACACATTGCCGAAGACTTAGGTGGCCTGGCTTGGCGTTCTCAAGTGGTCGATGCGGCTGAAGAAACCTTGTTTCTTAATGCCGGTTCTGACACCGGCATTCAACCCGGTGAAACCTATCGAGTGTCTACCGTGGTGCGCACACTCATCGATCCGAGCACAGGTCTGTTATTGGACACCGTCGAAAAAGTAGTCGGTGAAGTGCGTATTGTCTCGGTTGAAGAAAAATATTCCATCGCCGAAACCATTGGGGTGGTACGTGTACGTCGCGGTGACTTTGTACATCTATAGCCGTCCAAATTTAGCGATCTATCCTAAACATCTACCTAGAGGCAAAAATTATGAACAGTTATTGGACAAAAATTTCTCGAATCATTGTGATCGCGTTATGCCTCATGTCTGGCCAATACGGCAGCGCTGAGTCCATGGCGCCGGTGTCGATAAACGGACTACAGTTAACCACTAACCAATTGAGACAATTGGAAAGCAATATTGGATCTGCAGTGCTGCCGGGAAACTATTTGGTCAACGCGCAAGGTTGTTGGGTGAATTTATCCACAGGCACCAGCGGTTGCCTAGGCGGCAATGATATTCACTCTCGTTATGGCAGCGGTTCTCGTGACAGTGCGGGTAATTGGAACCACTGGAGTGATGCTGCTGAAGGTGGCGTGGGTGGCACGGCAAATGGCTGCATCTATACCACCTATGGCTGGTCCAACTGCTAATCGTGAATTTTATTAAGTCGTCAATTAGTCGTCGTCACTTTGGACCATGGATACGCGCCAGAACACAGCTATCTGCACGAATTGCCAGGAGAGTAGCCCGGCGGCACCGATTAGTGCAATGGTCGATGGCAACAGTGGGTTGCCGGTTATCATCAAACCGATTGCGGTAAGTGTCATGACGGCCGTAGAAATTATTTGTGGTCGAAAATTGCGCAGCGTTGCCGGCGTGCGGTTTCGAAAGAATATCTCATTATCTTTGTCGTACCGGGCTTTACGCATGGAATCGTGAGCGATCCAATTCATAAAGCCAACAATGATGGCCAAAACCAAAAACCACAGGCCGTAGCTTGCAGGACCCAATACCTCTACTAAAGTAAACTCAATAATGCCGATAATAAAAGGCATGACGGAATCCATGGTCGTCGGTACCCAGCTAAAGCGCATCGCATTGCCAGAGTAGACGATCCAAACTAAAACTATGCCCAGTAGAGTAGTAAAGACCTGCAGCCATCCGGTCGCGGCGGTTGCGGTGATTTCGAATAAGTAGGTCGCTTCAGTCACGTGGGACCATAGCAATTCGAGGGCGAGTGCTTGGACGATACTAAGCAAAGTCAGCAATACGGTAGGAAAATGCTCCTTAGTTCGTTCGCGGATCTTGTTCATGGTTGTTTTTACTTGTTAATGGAGATTGTAGATGCCGGCTCAGTCTACAACAACAGAGATGACTCGATCTTATGAAAATATTGACAGGCTTCTTTGAGCGAAGCGGCAGTAAGCGTTGGCACGCCGTAAACCTGTGTCTCTACCTGGTAGGCATCAGCTACCTTTTTCAACAACAGATCGAAGTCGCCATCACCAGAAAGCAGTATGACTACGTCTAGATTTCCCGCCACCTCCAACACATCGATCGTGATACCAACGTCCCAATCTCCTTTAGCCGAGCCATCGCTGCGCTGAATATAGGGTTTGATTTTGACGTCAAAGCCGATATGGCTCAATGCCCTTTGAAACTTAGCCTGGCCTACGTTACCGCCATCGGTGGCGTAGGCGTTAGCGACAACAATGTCACCCTGAGTTGCGATTCTTTGCCAAAAAGCTCGGTAGTTAAATTGCTGACCGAAGGCATCGCGGGTTGTGTAGTAGATGTTTTGCACATCAACGAATATGCCAATTTTTGGCTCAGGTCTATGATTGCTGATCTTTTCAGTGCTCCACTGCAGGTAGATAATCAGTATCTACTATTGGTGCTCGACAAGGTATGTTTCCATGAAATTACTATCCTCTATTTGCTCTATGATTTTGGTTACTTGTATGCCCCCGTCGTTGGCGGAAGTGCCCAATTGTAGTCACGAAAACTACCGTCAGTTCGACTTCTGGTTAGGCAGCTGGCAAGTGCATACCTTAGATGGCCAGTACACCGGCTCCAACAACATCACAGCACAGGAAGGTAGCTGCTTAGTCCACGAAGAATGGCGTAGCGCAGGCGGGGGTACTGGCCAGAGTTTCAATTACTACCAACCGGTAAGTAAGCGGTGGCATCAACTTTGGGTAAGCCAAGGGGCCATCATTGACTACAGCGGTAGTTTAAACGCCGAGGGCAGCATGGAACTCGAGGGTATTATCACGTATCAAACAGACAACAGATCTGCAAAGTTTCGTGGTGTTTGGACACCCAAAGATGGTGGTACGGTGCTGCAAGAGTTACAGGAGTGGGACGATAAATCTGGCACGTGGACAGAATGGTTTACTGGTGTTTACTCGCTAAAACAGGAGTAGCTAGTCGATGAGCTGTTAACCTTCGTCACATGGAAAAATTTGCAGCTCATTTACCTCTGGGGATCTGCTGCTATGGCGAACTGAACCCGACCGCAATGACAGCTACCTTAGATCATCTGATGCTTACTTTCCTCGTGGCTTGTTTTCAGTGCCAGCACCGGCGGTGATAAATAGTGCTGTGGTTTCGCCATCGATATCCGCTGTATGCCAAGTGCCGGGTGGATTCACTATGTACTGACCGGGTGTAATAGTGACGGTGGC
>JAVJHY011034766.1:329-15569 GCA_035593235.1 Phascolosoma agassizii | reverse complement strand
GGCCGCGTCGGCGCAATCGGCCAGCTCCACGTCATAGCCCTCTGCAGCAAGCAACATGCCCAGGCTGTCCCGGAGCCCGTCGTCGTCATCGACGATCAGGATGCGTTCCGACAACGATGTCTCCCTCCAGGGATGCGGGTCACCCTGTGGGACGCGGAAAGCGCCCCAGGTGGCGATCTTCTTGGGGCGGGGTCGGATCCCCCACCCTTCCGCCAGCTCTTCTATCGGCGGGCCGTCCTGGGTGCGTGAGACCATATGTGGCAGGGAAAGGGGCAGGGATGCCCCTCAGGGCTTGCAAGGAGGCGAATCTACGTTGCCGCCCCGCGGGAGAGTGACCTTTCGCACCACGCGTCTGACCTTCCAAGCTCAAGTCCCCGTTTCCACGGGCCGATAGGCCGGTCGTTCGGGCGGGGGCGCCCGTGTGGACCTCGGGGGGTGATCAATGGCTAGCAACAACGTTCAGCGTTTTCGCGAGGCCCAGATGATGAGCAAAGCGGAACTCGCAAGAAAAGCGGGTCTCTCTTCGCTCACCATTGATCGCATCGAGGCCGGTCGGCCCTGTCGACTCGACACCAAGCGGAAGATCCTCCTTGCTCTGGGACTCAAGGTCTCTGACAAGGACAAGGTCTTCGGCCCCGCACCTCACTACTTCGTCGCACAGCCGGCGAATCAGAGTTAAGCGGGAGAAGGAGACGCTTTGGCATTTTCGTTCGGTAAATCAAAGTCGATTGTCGGTCTCGACATCGGCTCCTCATCGGTCAAGGCGGTGGAACTCATCCACCGAAACAAGAGCTACGAGCTGGCGCATGTCGGGGTCGCCCCGCTGCCGCCGGAGGCCATCGTTCAGGGGGCCTTCTTGAACTCGGGTGCCATCGTGGATTCGATCCAGCAAGCGATCGATACCGCCGGCATCAAGAACAAGAACGTGGCTACCGCGGTCTCCGGTCATTCGGTGATCGTCAAGAAGATCAGCCTTCCGGCCATGACCCGGGATGAGCTCGAGGAGTCGATTCGTTGGGAGGCGGAGCAGTACATCCCCTTCGACATCAACGAAGTGAACCTCGACTTTCAGATCCTGGAGACGGGAGAGGTCGAGGGGCAGATGGATGTCCTTCTGGTGGCCGCCAAGAAAGACCTCATCGATGACTACGTCCAGGTGATCAGTGAGGCGGGTCTCACCCCTTCGGTGATCGACGTCGCGGCTTTCGCGGTCGAGAACGCCTTCGAGGCGAACTACGACACGAATCCCGATGAGGTCGTTGCGCTGGTGAACATCGGTGCCCAGGTCGTCAACATCAACATCTTGACCCAGGGCATCCCGGCCTTCACGCGAGACATCTCCACGGGCGGCAACGTCTACACCGAAGAGATCCAGAAGGCTCTCTCGGTGAGCTGGGAAGAGGCCGAGCGGCTGAAGATCGGCGGCGCGCCTGGCGAGGAAAGCCAGGAAGTCGTTCCCCAGGAAGTCGAGAAGGCCATGCGTGCCGTGAGCGAGACCGTCCTGGGCGAGATCAATCGCTCCTTGGACTTCTTCTCCGCGACCGCTGCTGAAGCCCGAATCGGGAAGGTCTTCCTCTCCGGGGGCGGCGCAAGGGTCTCTGGCCTGGACTCCGCCTTCCAAGGCAAGACCAATCTGCCCGTCGAAATGTTCAACCCCGTCGCGCGAGTCACGCCTGCCGGCAGTATCGACCAGGGCTACCTCGATGAGGTGTCTGCGTCCCTGGGTGTGAGCGTGGGCCTTGCCATGCGAAGGATGGACGACTGATGATCAAGATCAACCTTCTTCCGGTTCGCGAGGAACGCCGCAAGGCGGGTGCTCGCCAGATTGCCCTGAGCCTCGCGGCTACGGTGATCGGCACGCTCGCCGTAGTTGGCTTCTTCCACTGGAATTTGACGAGCGATTTGGCCGAAGTTGAGGTGGCTGCCGCCGAGACCAGACGTCAGATCGAACAGTTCGGCCCGCAGCTCAAGCAAGTCGAAGAGTATCGGAAGACCAAGGCCGACATCGAGCAGAAGCTCGAAGTCATCGAGCGCCTCTTCGATTCCCGCGCGGGACCGGTGCGGATGCTCGACGAGTTGGCCACGCATGCTCCCGACCGTCTCTGGCTGACGCGGGTTGAGAGCAGCAAGAAGGAGGTCCTCATCAAGGGGATGAGCCTCGACAACGAATTGGTGGCCCAGTTTCTCACGGTGCTGAACGCCTCGCCCTACTTCACGAAGGTGGAGTTGGTGAGCACGGAAGCTCGCGAGAAGGACGAGCCGAAGTTGAACGCCTTCGAGATCAGCGCGAAGGCCACCATCCCGAAAACCCGGGCGTCGGCGATCAACACCGCCTCCGTCCAGGTCGGGCAATAGGGGCCAACCATGGAAAGTGCTGCACTCGACAAGTTCCAAGGCCAGCTCGAAAAGCTGAACAAGCTGCCGCGGGCCTATCGCCTGGCGATGATCCCGGCGATCGTTCTGCTCTTCGCGTCGGCCTACATTTACTTTCTCTACCTGCCCACGAAGCAGCAGCTGACCACCACTCGCGATCAGCATCTGCAGATGCAGCGAAAGCTTGCTGAAGTACGTGCGGTGGCCAGCAACGAAGACGCCGTCAAGGCTGAGATCGCCGCTCTGGAGCGAAAGCTCAAGGATGCGCTCCGGCAGCTGCCTGACAGTAAGGAGCTTCCGGTTCTGCTGACGGACATCACGAGCCTCGGCAAGAATGCGGGCCTCGACTTCAAGGGCTTTCGGCCCAGAAACGAAGTGAACAAGGGCTTCTATGCCGAGGTGCCCATCGAGATCGAATTCACCGGTCGTTTCCACGACGTGGCGATGTTCTTCGATGAAGTCTCGAGACTGCCTCGTATTGTGAACGTGAACGAGTTCACGATCAACATCGATGGTGAAGACGGATTCGGAACCATGCTCTCTGTCAACGGAGAGGCCACCACGTTCCGGTTCGTCGAGGCTCCGCCTCCAGGTGAGGCCGAGGGCGAAAAGGGCAAAAAGGGACGCAAGGGCGCCAAGGGAAAGCGTGGGGGTAAGGCATGAGCCATCGCAAGCTCGTATTGGCCGGCTTCGGGAGCTTCTTGCTCCTGGTGGCAGCGTGCCAGGAGACGGGGGCACCGGCGACGCCGCAGGCCGCTGCTGCGGCGAAGACGCCCGTAGCGCCGGCCGCGGAAGCAGCCTCGGTGACGGAATCAGTCGTCGTCGTCGATGCAAGGACTTACGTCTACGACCCGATCGGCAAGCGGGACCCCTTTCGGTCCTTCGTGCTTGACAAGATCAAGGACGTAGACGCCACGGCCAAGAGCCCGTTGGAACAGTTCGACTTGAGCCAGCTCTCGATCACAGGTGTGGTCTGGGAGGGCAACAACAAGCGCGCACTGATCATCGATCCATCGGGACAGGCCTACATTGTTTCAGAAGGTGACCCCATCGGGAAGAACCAGGGTCACATCATCACGATTGGGGACAACCGCATGACGGTGAAGGAATCCTACGTGGACTTCCATGGGGATCGGACCACGAAGGAAATCGACATGCGCATTCGTCAGAGTCAGGGAGGGTGAGCTCGATGTTCGCTAGGACCAATCAGGGAAATCGCGGTCAGGGGCTCCTACGGAGCAGCCTGCTCATTTTATGGATCGCAGCCAGTCTGGCCTGCGCCACGACCCCTACAACGCCGGCGGCTTCAGGGCCGAGTGCGTTGTCGGATGTCATGGTGGAGACGGATGGTGCTGTCACGGTGGTCAGCCTCGTGGGCCTCACCGAGCCGGTATACAACGCCTTCCAGCAGGACGATCCAGCCAGGGTTGTGATCGACCTGGCTTCGGTGACGCCGGGTGAGGTCTCGGACATCATTGCTGTCTATGACGGCACGGTGGACGAAGTGACCTTGGCAGGATTCGATAGCGACGGCACCTCGTCGACGCGCATCGAACTCTCGCTGGCCACGGATGCCTCCTACGAGGTGGTCTCTCTCGAGGATCGTCTCGAGGTTCGGGTTCAGGCTCTTGCCGAGGACACGACTTCGGTGACCGGTCTGAAGACGGAGACGGAAGCCTGGGCGACTGCGGGGAACACCAGCAGCACCGAGGCTGCTCCTGAGGTTCTCGTGACCCAGGAGCCGACGGTCCCGGCGACCACTCTTTACGGAGTGAGCACCGAGAGCGACGCCGGATCCATGGAGACGACGCTCATGGCGGACGGTTCGATCGAGGGGGCCACCTGGTTCACTCTTGAGAATCCCAGCCGCCTTGTGGTAGATCTGCCGCAGATGTCGAGTCAGGTCGACGAGCCGCGTATCGCAGTCAGCAATGACTGGGTGCAGCAGGTTCGCGTGGGCCAGCACGAAGACAAAGTGCGTGTGGTTCTCGACGGCGCTGAAGGCGCCGAGCTGGCCACGGCACAGCTCGTGGCGTTGCCGACTGGACTGTGGCTAGGCCTTGGCTCAGCGACCGCTCCTTCGGTTACGGCTAGCAGTCCGAGGACGGAAGCTTGGGTGACCGCCACGGCCACTGAGCAGACGGCTCCGGTGGAAGACGCTGACATCGAAGCGGCGACCGAAGAGATCGCGCTCGACGGGACGACTGAGGCCGTCGCGGAAGAGGTCGGGATCGTCGAGTCGGAAGAGATCGGAACCCAGACCGCCAAGGTCTGGGCTGAGGAAGCGGGCGACGCTGCAGCGGAAGAAGCTGCTGAGGAGACCCTCGCGGTCTTTGGCGTTCAGCTCGAGTCCGAGGGCGGTCTGGACCGGGTGGTGATCGTGACGGAAGGGCCGGCCGAGTACGTAACGACCCAGCCCTCCCCCGACACGACCGTCGTCAGCATTCGCGGCGCGACGATCGATCCGGATGCCACGGTGCGCATTGCGCCGGAGCAGCCCGGAACGATCTCGTTGGTCACGGCCTTTCAGCAGCCGGAGGCTCGCGAGCCCGAGGTTCGCGTCGTGATCACTGGAGCCGAGGGTGTGAAGAGCACCGTGACCCAGCAGGGCGCGATGATCTTCCTGGAGTTCCCGAGCAGCGGTCAGGTTGCCTCCGCACTTCCGGTGCTGAGCGACGTGGCGACCGCCGGAGGCCATGTTCCGGCGGCTCTGGATCCGAACACCGATTCGGTGGAGATCCTCACGGAAGGCGGACTGGTGGACGGCAAGTCCTACACGGGTCGCCGCATCTCCCTTGACTTCAAGGACGTCGAAATCGATGACGTGCTGCGATTGATCGCTGAGGTCTCCGACCTCAACATCATCGCTGGCGATGAAGTCAACGGAAAGGTGACGATCCGCCTCGTGGATGTCCCCTGGGATCAGGCTCTCGACGTGATCCTCCTGACTCGAGGCCTTGGCTTCGTTCGGGTGGGCAGCGTCCTGCGCATCGCTCCTTCGAACCTGCTCAAGGCCGAAGAAGAGGCGCGTCTGCAGGAGCGCCGCGCCAAGGAGAAGCTGGAGGACCTCGTGGTCAAGCTCCAGCCGGTCAACTACGCCGATGTCGAAGAGATCGAGAAGATGGTGAAGCGACTGCTCACTCCCCGCGGAAGCGTGGACGTGGACGAGCGCACCAACACCGTCATCTTGAAGGACATTGCTTCGGTGATCGACGAGTCGACGGCCCTCATCAAGGCGATCGACACCCAGACGCCGCAGGTGATGATCGAGGCGAAGATCGTCGAGGCCAACCTGGACTTCGGCAAGGAGATCGGTTCGGTCTGGGCGTCCGGAGTTCAGAACCTAAACAACGGCTTCGATGACGCGAGTGGTCCTCGCACGAACGAGCGCTTGGGTCTGGGCAATGACATCTTGTTCCATGACAACTCGAGTCTGCTCAACGGTACAGGGGCGTTGAACAACGTGGCTGTATCCAACGGGATCACGTCGACTCCGACTGGACTCCTGAGTCTGGGCGCCTTCCTCTTGGATGAGCGACTCAACTTGGAAGCCCAGCTGCAGGCAGACGAGAGCTACGGCGAAGGCAAGGTCATCTCGAGCCCGCGCATCGTGACCCTCGACAACCGGAAGGCGTCCATCGAGCAAGGTGTCTCGATTCCCTTCCAGACCTTCGAGAACGGCGATGCGAAGCTCGAGTTTATCGACGCGGTGCTTCGGCTCGACGTCACCCCGCACATCACCGCGGACAAGAGCATCATCATGAAGCTCGAGATCCAACGGAATGCGCCGGATGACTCCGTGCAGACGCCCACAGGTTCGCCGGCCATTGCCAAGAACGAGGCGGAGACCGAGACCTTGGTGAAGGACGGGCAGACGCTCGTGATCGGCGGCATCTACATCGTCGACCAGAGTGACCTGGAGAGCCGGGTGCCTTACTTCCACAAGATCCCGTTGCTCGGCAATGCGTTCAAGAACAACGAGGTTCGGGATATCCGCAAGGAGCTCCTGGTCTTCGTGACCCCGCGCATCGTGGTGAACCCGGAGCTCGGCTCCTAGACCACCGCGATCGACCGGTAAGAGTAAGACGGCGGGGGGCCTAGGGCCTCCCGCCGTTTTTCTTTCTATCCTCGTCCCGATGCGAGGACCCTTCTGGCTCTGTGGAATGATGGGCGCGGGCAAGAGCGCCGTCGGCCGTGCCCTCGCCACGAGCCTGGGTACGAGTTTTTGGGACTCTGACGCGGAGATCGAATCCTCAGCCGGGAGGCCGGTGGCCGAGATCTTCGAGGAAGAGGGGGAGGCAGGCTTCCGCAAGAGGGAAGCCGAGTCGATCCAGCGGCTCGCCGAGGGAGGCGGGGTTGTCGCGCTCGGGGGCGGAGCCCTGACGGTGCCGGAATCCAGCGAGGTTGTGGGGCAGGCCGGTGTCCTCATCTACCTTCGTGCGCAGGCGGAGACGCTGGCCGAACGCATCGGTGGGGCAGGGGATCGGCCGTTGGTCGCGGGGCTGGATCTGGCCGGACGGAGGCGGCGCTTGGAGGCCCTGCTCGAGGAGCGGGCCCCCGCCTATGAGAGGGCATCGATCATTGTGGATACCGACGGCTTGAGCATCCAAGACGTGGCCGGGCGAGTGGCAAGTCAACTGGAGCAGACGCCATGAGGAAGACCGCCGCGGCCTCGGCTGGGAACTCACAGCGCCGACGGGTTCGCGTGTCGTTGGGCGAACGCTCCTATCCGGTCGAACTCGGCTACGGGAGCCTCGACGACGTGGGCGCCGCCGTTGCGCGCGTCACCACGGCGACGCGAGTGATGCTGGTCACCGTGCCGCCGGTTGCCCGGCGCTATGCGCCCCGGGTGGAGCGCTCCCTTCGCAAGGCGGGCATTCGCAGCGAGCGTTTCGTCGTCCCCGATGGCGAACGGACCAAGAATCTGGGCCAGGTCCAGCGCCTCTACGAGGCCATGCTCGACGCCGGCGCAGATCGCGCCAGCGCTGTGATCGCACTGGGAGGTGGCGTGGTCGGGGACCTTGCGGGCTTCGTCGCGGCCACGCTGTTTCGCGGGGTGCCCGTGGTCCAGGTGCCGACCTCGCTGCTCGCCATGGTAGATTCCAGCGTCGGTGGGAAAACCGGCGTGAATGTCCCCGCTGGGAAGAACCTGGTGGGCGCCTTCCATCAGCCGAAGCTGGTCTGGATCGACGCGGAGACCCTGACCAGCTTGCCTCGGCCGCAGTTGAACGCGGGGATGGCGGAGGTCGTCAAGCACGCCGCGATCCGAGACGAGAAGCTGTTTCGTCGTCTAGAAAGCCGGCTGGACGATCTGCTGGCCCTCGATCCTGGCCTTTTGGTACCGGTGCTCCAGCGAAACTGCGCCATCAAAGCGGATGTCGTGGCCCAGGACGAACGCGAAGCCGGCGCCCGCATGCTGCTAAACTTCGGTCACACCCTAGGGCACGCGGTCGAGGCGCTGAAGCAATATCGGGGCGTACTCCACGGTGAGGGAGTGGCCATGGGCATGGTCTTCGCGGCTCGGCGCTCGGAAGAGCTTGATCTGGCGCCGGAGGGGACCGCGGATCAGATCGAGGATCTCCTGCTGCGGATCGGCTTGCCGACGGAGCTGCCTCCTTTCCCGCGAAAGGCTTATCTCCAAGCCCTGGCGGTCGATAAGAAGAAACGAGCCTCGCACATCCATTTTGTGGCGTTGAGGCGAATCGGAAAGGCCGAAACCCGCGCCCTGACACCTGCCGAAATCCTTCCCGCCAAAGGGAAGGGACGAGCTGGGTCCATGGTGCGGATCTCGTAGGGCGGACGAATCGTGCAATCTCAGACCGGACAGGAAGAGGCAGAGATCGGTCGGCTTCGTGGGCTCCACGCGCACGATCCGGCTGGCCCCGCGATTGCCGCCTTTGCAGAGGCCCATCGCCGCGCGGGCGATCCGGACAAGGCGCTGGCCCTCGCCGACCAAGGCTTGGCTTCGCAGCCCGATCTCGTCGCCGCACGAGTCGCCAAGGCGCTCGCTCTTCTCGATTTGATGCGAGCCGAAGATGCCCGTGCGGAACTGGAAGAGGTGTTGCGTTTGGTGGGTGACCACCCCGTTGCCCAGTCGCTGCTTGCGGACACCGACGGCGACGACGCCCTGGCCACCTTTGACGAGGCCGAGCTGGACCATGCCTTTCGTGGCGCGGAGCCTGAGCGCGATCAAATGGTCTCGGCCAATGATTTCGCCGAGGCCGCACTGCAGACCATCGACGACGAACCGGACCCGGAAGCGGAATCCTTCCTGCCGTTTCGCCCCGCCGGCGAGTCGCCATACGCGACCGAGACCGTCGCTGGATTGCTCGATGAACAGGGCCATTCCGCCCAGGCGGAAGGCTTGCGAAACGAATTGGATGAGACTTCCCGCCTTGCCCCGCCTGCTTCAGAATCGGCAAGCGGGGAAGGACGGATCCTCACTACCCTTGAGCGTTGGCTCGACAACTTGCGGAGACGAACCGGATGACTTTCGAAACCATCCTCAAGACGATCGTGGAGCCGAGCGGCGGCCTGGGTGCCGCCCTGATGGGCTCCGACGGAATTCCGATCGCCCAGGTGCTGGGCGCCGCGGCAGGTGCGGATACGGACGAGGAGGTGGCGGTCTTGTCCGTCGAGTTCGGGAGGATCGTCGCCGAATGCCAGAAGGCCGCTGATTCGAGCGGTACCGGTGCTCTTGAGGAGATCAGCGTCCAACTCGAGAACAACACGGTTGTCCTGCGCCGAATCGATGAGGAGACGTACCTCGCGGTGGTGCTCGGCCCCGATGGCAACGCCGGTCGCGCGCGCTTCGATATCCGGCGACATCTTCTCGACCTTCGGCAGCAGCTCTAGGCGCGGAAAAGCTCCTTGGGATCCGCTGGCCCAACCGGCGAGCAGACCCCGAAGGGCCCGCTACTTTGGGAAGCCACCATGGTTGATTCCCAGCGCATTCTCGTCCTGCACGGTCCCAATCTGAACCTGCTCGGGACCCGCGAGCCTGACGTCTACGGTTCGACGACGCTGGCGGAGATCGATGCGGGTCTGACCGAACAGGCCAAGGAACGCGGTGTCGAATTGATCAGTTTCCAGTCGAACCACGAAGGGGTCCTGATCGATCGGATCCAAGAGGCGTCGCGGGACGCCGCAGGGATCCTGATCAATCCAGGCGGCTTGACCCACACCAGCGTCGCGCTTCGCGACGCCCTCACCGGAGTGGCCCTGCCGGTGGTCGAAGTGCACCTGAGCAATGTCCACGCTCGAGAGAGCTTCCGGCAGCACTCCTTCATCTCCGGAATCGCGGTTGGCACCGTGGCCGGCTTCGGGGCACGCAGCTATCGCCTGGGGCTCGAGGCCCTGATTGGCCATCTGGGCCTCTAGAGAGCCCTCTCGGCCCTTTTTCGTGAGTCCGAGCCCGCGTCCCTCCATCGGCCGGGGGTCGCTGCGATGCCGCGAAAGCGAGTTCGAAGCCCCCCAGAATCACGCTCTTGAACCCTAAAGAGCGTCCTCCGCGAGCCGATACGGAGAGGGTGGTGGAGGGGGTATCGCCCAGACCCCCCCAATGGCTTTTTCAGGCTCGGGTAGTGAGGGCTCCTTGGCGATCAACAAGCGCAAAATACTGGATTCCGCCCAGAAGCATCTCCAGAAGGGGGCGCTCGAAAAGGCGCTGAAGGACTACCAGACGCTGTTGAAGGCGGATCCGAAGGATTCGAACGTTCGCCTGAAGATCGGCGACATTCAACTGAAGCGCGGCAAGACCGACGACGCCATCAGTGCGTACCTCAAGGTCGCCGAGTCGTTCATGCAGAACGGCTTCGATGCGAAGGCCGTCGCTCTCTACAAGCAGATCACGAAGATCGACGACAAGCGGGTCGATGTCTTCGTTCCGCTGGCTGAACTCTACGAGCGCATGGGGCTCCAGTCCGATGCGCTGAAGGCGCTGCAGCAAGCGGCTGATGTTCACTATCGCGAAGGCCAGAAGGACCAGGCTCTCGACCTGTTGCGACGCATGGCGGCCCTGGACCCGTCGAACACGGCGAACCGAATCAAAGTCGCCGACCTGTTGCGACAAGAGGATCGCAACGAGGAGGCCGTCTCCGAGTACGAAGAAGTCGCGTCGGAACTCGAGCGTCAAGGTGCCGAAGAGGATCGCATTCGCATCCTGGTTCGCGTGCTGGAGCTGGATCCCGATCGTGTGGATCTGATGGCCGCCGTCGGGCGCTCGCGGATCGGTTCTGGGAACTTCGAAGCCGCCGAGAAAACGGCACGCATGATGATCGACAAGCGCGGGGAAGAGCCCGAAGGCTACGAACTTCTGGGCGAAGCCTTCGATGGACTCGGTCGCACCGAGGAGCGAGTCGATGCCTATCGCCGGGCCGCGGAACTCTATCGAGAGCGCGGCGATGATGGCGTAGCACGCGATCTCACCCAGCGCTTCGTCGCGCCAGCCACCCTCGAAGATGACATTGAACTCGACGATCTGGCCGACGACGCGCTGCTTGGCGACGCAGGTGACGAGCTCACCGGGCTGGATCCCGAAGAGAGTGATCCGGGCCTCGATCCCAAGGCGATGAGCATCGGGAATCCGATCGACGACCTGGAAGACCTGAATGACCCGACGCCGGCCACGGCCCCGCTCCCGCCGCTGCGGGATGTCGCAGTGGCGGATGACGACGAAGCCGCGGCCGCTGGGGATCCCGAACAGCTTCTTGCCGAGGCGAGTGTCTATCTCCGCTACGGAAAGCACGACCGTGCCATCGAGAGCCTGCAGAGCATCGTCGCGCGGGATCCCAACCATGCCTTGGCGTACTCCAAACTGGGCGAGGCACTCGCTGCCAGTGGTGACACGGACCAGGCGATGACGATCTACGAACAAGGTGCCGCCGCGGCTCTGACCGGGGGTGACCCTTCTACCTTCGACATGATCAAGGCCAACCTGGCCGCGATCGATCCCGCACGGGCCGACGGACTTTCGTCCACACCGAGTGCGGGGGATTCTGCGCCGACTCCCCCGCCCGGAGCGGCCTCTCTCGATGCGGATCTGGATCTGGATTCGCCGATCGACATTGATATCGATGAGCAGGTCGTCGAGCAGGCGTCTGTCCCCGTCGAGACTTCGGTCGACCTTCCCGAAGTTGAGATTGCGCTCGACGACGCCGCCCTCGGCGAGGTCGAAGAGTCCGACCGGGACGATCAAATCGAGTTCAGCATCGAAGGTGCCGCGCCCGACAGCGTGGCGGAGGATGTCGAGATCGAGTTCGACGTGGCGGAGGAGGATTCCGTCTCGGCAGACGCTCCGGCGAACGAACTCCAAGCAGAGGTCGAGATCGACTTGGACGTCGTTGCCCCGGAGTCGAGATCGGACGAAGTCCCCGCAGACTTCGAGCTCTCGGATCCCGAGTTCACTCCGGATGATGCGAATCTCGGGTTCGACGATACCGAGCTGGGCTTGGAAGCGGAAGCCGCTCCAGCGCTCGCGGCTTCCGACATCGAGGTCTCGGTGGATCTGGGCGAGCCGCCCGAGCTGTCCCTCGATGACGAGATCGTTGCGGACGATGCGCTGGTTCAGGAGGAGCTGGCGCCCGCGGAGGCCGCCTCCGAGGAGATCTCGCTCGACGACGAGTTGCTCGGCTCGGAAGAGTCTGAGGACATCTTGGTGGGGTCCGACCCGGAACCCGCGCCAGAGGTCTCCCCAAACGACGAGGTCAGCGACTCCCCACCGGCGTCGCAAGGCGTCGATCTGCTGGGTTCGGACGAAGGAGTCTCCGTCGGCGGCGACCTGACGGACGAGGACTCGTTCCGAGACGGCCTCACGGGAGCGGACGACAGCGAGGCTATCGCGCCTGTCGCGGTTTCTCTCAGCGAGGACGTGGCCACGGCCGACGAGTTGTCCTCCGGTAACGAACTTGGTGCCGCGGAGGCAGCGCCGTTGGCGGACGTCGACTCTCCGGACGAAGCGATCCTCGGCGACAGGACAGTCGATGACGGCGGTCTGCCGCCGTCGCCGGCTGGCCTCGAACCGCTGACGGATGAGCTGGACATCGCAGGTGGCTCCCTCGAAGCCCCGCCGATTCCGGAAGCCCCTGCGTCCGCCTCTGCGACGACTCCGGCGCAGGTTGCCGAGGATCTCGAAGAGGCCGACTTCTTCTACCAGCAGGGCATGCTCGAGGAGGCCCGTGAAATCTATCAGCGGATTCTCTCCGGAGCACCAAGTCATCCTCAAGCCCTTCTTCGGGTTGGGGAGATCGATGTGGCGGTGGGCGGCGATGCCGATGCCGCGTCCGCTGTCGTGGCCACTGGCGTTGATCCGGTTGAGGATCTCTTCGACGAGGCTGCCGCGCCGGTCGAAGCCAGCGAGGCTACGGATCTGGGGGCTGCTCTCGAACAAGCACTCAACGAGGATTCTTTCGAGACGGCGGACTCGGACCAGACGATCCAGATCGGACCCACCGAAGACACGGCCGAAGAGGCTGATGATTCCGCTACCCCCGCGTCGCGCCGCCCCACGCTGGCGGAAGCGGACGTCACCGGCCCTGTCGTCATGGACGCATTCTCCGCCGACGGTGAAGATGCCGAGGGCGAGGATGCTTTCGATCTTGCCGCCCAGCTTTCTGAGGTCTTCGATGTCGAAGAGCCCGCTGCGGGCAGCGCAAACCTCGGACTGGGCTCGGAAGACGAAGGCTTCGAGCAGGTGTTCGCGGCCTTCAAGCAGGGCGTGGAGAGCGCTCTCGAAGACACGGACTTCGAAGCCCACTACGACCTCGGTATTGCCTATCGCGAGATGGGCCTGGTCGAGGACGCGGTCTCCGAGTTCGCAGCCGCGATGGGAGAACCGGAGCGCAAGCTCGCGTCCCTCCACATGATGGGCTTGTGCGCCCTCGACTTGACCCGTCATGCGGACGCGGTCGCCCACCTGGAGCAGGCCCTGGCACTTTCCGATGTGCCTGCTGATCAACAAATGGCGATTCGTTTCGATTTGGGGCGGGCCTACGCAGCTCAATCGGATGTCGAGCGCGCGCGCGCCGCGTTTGTCGCCGTCCAGGAGTTCGATCCCGATTTCCAGGACGTTGCCTCTCACCTGAGTGGATTGGAAGACATCGAGTCCGGCGCAGCGCCGGCCGAAGTGGAGTCCGAGGAAGCCTTCGAGAACTTCGACGACCTGATGGCCGAAGACGCGGAAACGGCTCCCGCCGAAGCCCAGTACGAGAGTTTCGACGAGTTCATGGATGACGAGGACGGCATGGACTCCGGGGACGCTGACTCTGCCGACGAGCCGGACCAGGTCGCGACCGCGGCAGAACTCGAGCCAGGCGCGGAAGCCCTCGAAGATGCTGTGACCCCAGAAGCTGCAGATATTCTGGAAGCCGCCGAGGACGAGTTCTCGTCCGAGGTTGCCGACGCTGCCGAGGAAGCCGGGCCCGAGGCAGAGCCTGTGGACGAAGTCGGTTCCGAGCTTGGTGAAGAAGCGGAACCCGCGGACGAGGCGGAATCCGTAGAGGCCGCCGAGCCCGCGGCCGACGCTGATGGCACCGCAGACAAGAGCCAGGGCGAGGATGCTCCTCCGAAGAAGGCTCGCCGCAAGAAGAAGATCTCTTTCGTTTAGGAGCGATTCCCTCCGTGGAACACCTGTCGACTTTCAAGCTCACCCGGGATCCTTTCGCGAACGATCCCCAGCTCGCCTTCTACTATGAGTCTCCGGTCCATCAGGATGCGGAACGACGCTTGGAGCGCGCAGCCCTGCAGAATAAGGGCCTGTGCTTGGTCACCGGTGCCGGCGGCGTGGGCAAGACTATGTTGGTCCGACACTTCCTTGAAGAGCTCGCTGAGGAGGTTTTCGAGCCCTGCATGCTGATCCCGATTCCTGGCGTCAGTGACGGGGCTTGGATCCTCGATCGATTCGCTCGGCAGCTGGGTGTCGAAGAACCGGACTCTGACCGGCAAGTCTTGATGGGGCAGATCTACGAGCAGCTCTCCATTGTGCGTGAGGATGGGCGCCATACGGTCCTGATCTTCGACGAGGCCCAGGTGCTGGCTGATCAAGGTCTCCTCGGGGATCTCCGCGGCCTCTTGAATCTCGAGTACGAAGACAAGCGCATGATCTCGGTCGTGTTGGTCGGCTTGCCGAGCCTTGACGACGCAATGCAGGCTGAGCCTGCCCTGTCCGATCGGGTCGACGTGCGGATCGAACTTACGCCCCTCGACTTCGCATACGCCGCCCAGTACCTGACCCACCGGATTCTCAGTGCGGGGGGCAATCCGGCGATCCTCGAGAATGCAGCCCAGGAGGCCCTTTACAAGGCTTCGCGCGGTGTCCCTCGCCATCTGAACTCGCTGGCGGACAACGCGCTCTTCGAGGCGCATCTAGCGGGTCGTGTCTCCGCTACGGCCGCCGATGTCGAGCGAGCCGCGGAGGACCTGCAGTTGTTCGGGCCCGAAGAGGTGGGCGGTGCTTCTGGGATGAACGCACCGATGTCTTCGGATCAGGAGGACATGTCTGCTGCGACGATGAAGGTCCTGCAGGAACCCTTGGGCGTCGGTAGCCCTATGGCCCTGCCGATGACGGAGACGCTTGCTGAATCCCTGATGGAAACGCCAAGCCCTGCCCTCGTTGCTGAGGCAGATTTAGCCCCGGAGCTGCCGATGGAGCGTTCGGGAGCTTGTCACCGGAATGCTGGTTGTCGGTTGCCGGGTGGGCGTATTGGTTCTCCCGCGCGGCTTCACTGCGTGCTTCGCGGGCGCTACCTATTCATGCGCGTGGCGCTTCGCGGCGTGCCGTGCGGACGCGGCGAGCCCCGAGCCAGTCGCACTCCGGTGACGAGTGCCCGAACGTTTCATCGGCCGTCTGGACACCGAAGAGGACGGACAGGC
>JAVJHY011033725.1:0-15474 GCA_035593235.1 Phascolosoma agassizii | reverse complement strand
ACAGGGAGATCGATAAAGTTCTTGGCCTTGTACTTTTCTTCGGGCGTCACAACGGAGTACAACATGTCAGAGGTTGGTTTGCTAAAGCCGAATCCGACAGCACGCCGCGCAACAGTCAGTACCGATACCATCAATAACGTGGGGTTCATGGCCACAACTATGAACCCGAAAATCGACAAGATCGGCATCAATACGAGCGATACGTTGACGCCGTACCGAACGACTACCCGCCCCACAACAAACATCTGGAGAATGGGTGCGAAGAAATTCTGAGCGACATTCAGGTTTGAATAGAATTGTGTGGATTCATTGACGCTAATGCCCTCAGCTTCGACAAGCTGCGCAGCGAACATGTAGAGCGCTGTACCCAGAAGACTCGCAATCACCGATGCAGCTGATATGCCAAGGAAGTATCGAGATCGGAAGACGTGCGTCATGCCGGCGAACGGGCTGCCGCCAAGTGGTTTCTCGGATTCGACGGTACTCGTAATTTCGTTTTGGCGTTCGTTAGCCACCCACCTGCGGAGTTTGGCGATGCATATCACCGCAATGGACAGGAGCGCCGCCGATATCGGAAACAAGTTCTGAAAACCGATATCGGTTACGAAATAGCTGGTCGCTATTCCGCCAAGAAGGGCTCCGATACTGCCGCCCGACGTGATCACTCCGAAGAGCCGGCGTCCCTGTTCGCGCGTGTAGATGTCGGCCATGAAGCTCCAGAACACCGAAACAACGAACAGGTTGAAAACACTTAGCCAGACAAAAAATACCCGACCGAGCCAGATGTGGTCCTGCCCATCGTCGATATACCGGGCGAACAGGGCCCAAAAAATCAGAATGTTCGATACAAAGAACAGGTAAACCCAAGGAAGGAAAATCTTGCGCGGAAATTTCGAAGCGATCCAACCAAAAATCGACGTCACTACCATTGTTACGACGAACGTGCCTATAAACAGGTAGGGAATGGTGCCACTGCCACTTTGAACGGCCATCGCTTCGCGAATGGGTCGAATAATGTAGTAGGAGGACAGAACACAGAAGAAGTAGGCGAAGGACCAGGCGACGGCGGTAAACTCGTGGCGTTGAACACCCAGCAGCCCGCCGAGCAATTTTGTGCGAAACTTCGATTCAGGCTCGGCCGTCATGTGGCGGCCAGTGTAAGTAAAAAGCAGATCAAAGGGTGGAAAACATGGAAGCAACGGTAATCGTCATTATTCTGGCATTGTTCCAGTACATTTTGTTCGGAGTGCAGGTTGGCGGCGCGCGCGCCAAGTCAGGGATCAAGGCGCCGGCGACGGCGGGCGACGAAACGTTCGAACGTATGAATCGGGTACACCTGAACACGTTGGAGCAGCTCATTATGCTGGTGCCGGTGATGTGGATGTTTGGCCAGATGGTGAATCCGAACTGGGGCGCTGCATTTGGATTGGTCTACATTGTCGGTCGCTTTATTTACAGGGCTGCTTATCTCAAGGATCCGGGTTCACGTTCGCTCGGTTTCATGATGTCGTTACTGCCCAGCGCCGTGATGGCGATCTGGGTGCTGGTCGTCGCCGTTAAATCCTATTTCTAGTACTTCTGGGTAAACCGGCAAGATTCGCTACTGTTCGCGTCTCGCGCCACGTTTCATCCTTCGTGTTCATCCACCAAGGAGAGGAACGATGTCTGGAAGACTATTTGCAATTCTTGTCTTACTCGCCGCGTCTGTAACAACAGAAGCGCAGGTTATACCCATTGAACGAGACGGCTGCGCGAAACTTGCGCAGGTCGTCTACACGGAAGTGCAATCGAGTGCCCTGTATGGACCGACCGGATCCGGTCCTTGGTATATCGGTTCGGGGCAGGACGACATTCAGGTGTGCAACACAGTGGCTAAAACAGTATCGCGCGCGTTTACGTCGGCGATGCGCAATGCAGGACTTGAGGTCTTCTGGGCCGACGAGCCGGTACCCTGGAGCGAGGTGCCAGATCCCCGTGGCGACGTATGCCTGAGTCACTATCTGTCGCAGTGTTATCCGCAACGTGGCGACTACAATTACTACGCGACCGATCAGCAGATCGTGCAGAAGAGTTGGGCGGTCGTGAGCCAGCTCGTGATGCGCGAGATGCACAATCCGTTTAGCAGTGATGAAGTGCGATATCGACCCGACGATCTAAAGCTGCGCATTGGTTTGTCACTACGAAACGCCGGAACTGAGCAGCTTGATGTTGCAGTGCAACAGCTCAGCGAGATTCCCAGTCGGCAATAATTTCTTTCGCGTCGTTGACGTCTTTTGCGTTTACCAGCACCCGGATATTTCCGGTTGCTGGTAGTTCGCCCACTCCACCTTGCAGGAATTCACCGTCGATTCTGGCCTCTATGCCCGCCTGTTGCAGCTGGTGCATGGCGAGATGCGCCTCAATATTGCTGGATGCGTCGAAGACTTTCTTCATGTCTGCCTGGAATTGGCGCTGCGGCGCCGGAATAGGACTACAATCGTACCGTAATGCTGTGGGGTTGTGGATCATGAAGAAGCTTGCGAACGTGTTGGTTGCCCTGGTGACTATTGTGCACATCTACATACTGGTGCTGGAGATGTTCCTTTGGACGAAGCCGGCCGGTTTGCGAACTTTCGGTCTTACTCAGGAGTTCGCCGAACAGTCGGCAGCACTCGCGGCGAACCAGGGTTTGTACAACGGCTTTCTCGCGGCCGGGCTGATCTGGGGATTGCTAAGGAAAACAGATGGCGCTTCTGTTCAGATCTTCTTTTTGTGCTGCATTGTCGTTGCCGGGGTTTTCGGGGCAGTAACCGCGAAGCCGTCAATCTTGTTTGTTCAGGCCGTTCCGGCGTTGCTGGCGCTTGTCGCAGTGTTGTTGGCCCGCCGGCAATCAAGCAGCATCGGTGGTTGACGCTCGCGGGGTTAAATTCTTGTATCCGGGTCACCGATGCAACCAGCCCAAATAGCTCGTGCGGTTCGCGCCGGCAAATGGTGACACGAGCTGTACTGCATGCATTTGCGGGACAAGGAAAATATTCAGCGAATTGAAGCTGGGAACCAGTGCATCGGTGATGTTGCCTGCATCGTCGAAGAACGCCAGGTGTCCGCCCCAGTTTTTATCCCAATTCCGAGTCAGGCCAAATACGAAAGCGGCCACGCGGTCGTGGCTGGAATGCCGGTCATCGTGCGCAGTCAGGAAGTGGCCGGGTGCGTAGAGTGACGCATAGCTGTCTGCCTTGCGGATGGCTTTTTCGCCGGTCAGAGTTCTCATTAGGTCCAGAGTTTCATCGCTGTTGATAAATTCGTGGACCTTGTGCATGGGATGCCCGGGTTGCTCGTTTTGTTCGACCGCCTGGCTGATGTAGTACTGGTAGAACACATACTGAAACTGGGTGCGGGCCCGCGCATAGATGCCATTCATAAACTTTTGCTGTTGCTGCGGGGTCACTGCTTGCAGTTGCTGAATAGAGCTCTCGAAGTTGTTACTGCCTTCGTTGTAGGTCAGATACCAGTCCTTGTTCTCTGCGTGAATCTTGTGCAGGTGGTCGGCCGTGTCCGGGGTGAAGAAATCCGGAATCTGTAAGCGGCCTTTTTCGCGCAGGATCTTGCCATACGCTTCGATGTCATGACCCGGGCTGATTTTCATCATTTGTGCATCCTCGATAGGTTGGTGGTCAGGTTGGGCATCAGTGTTAGCTCTGGGGTCCATAGGTACATTTTGGTACCAAACTTGGACCAACTCCGCTTGTCTGCGATAATCCCCTGAAAGCTCAAAGAAGCGCAAGCGTGGCCAACCCCCTTGGCCGCCGCACAACAACAAGATTGGGAGAATCGTCATGTCTCGTAAGTACCTGGCCCGTTTCGTTTTTGTTTGCCTGGGAATGTTATTGGCGCCGCTGGCAAGCGCCGACTACGTCGCCTATTCCGTAGGAAAGAAAAGCAAATCGCCGTTGCCCGAAAGCGTCGCCGAGATTAAGACCAAGTACCTACTGTCGATAGAGTGGGGCGCATACGCGGGCCGCAAAGCGCGGTTGGGCGTCCTTGAGGTCGACAACAACAGCACGGCGGCATCGTTCTCCATTTCAACCGGTGCTGGCAACATTGACTATTCGTCAGCCACTTCTGGCGTACCGGTCAATGGCATCGAAGCCATTGTCATTGATTCGCTCGCGCAAACCGGACGATTTCGCCTGGTTGAACGCACCGAATTGAGTAGTGTCCTAGAGGAACAGGACCTGGCTTCATCTGGCCGCGTCGCGAAACCATCCGGTGCGGCGACCGGCAACGTTCTCGGTGCCGAGTACCTTGTACAAGTCGTCATTACGGACTATGAATCGAATGTCTCGGGCAAGAAGGGCGGCGTCGGCGGATTGCTAAAGAGCAAGGTACCCATCCTGGGCGGCGTCGGCGGCGGTAAGAGTGATGGCCGCGTTGGCCTCAATTTTCGCCTGATTGACGCTGAGACCAGCGAGATCATGTTCACCAAACAGATCGAGTCCGTGATTACCGAAACGAACATTTCATTTGGTGGCGTCGGTTTCGGCAGCGACGCGATTCTAGGTGGCTTCATGTCGAGCTATTCGAAAACGCCAATCGGTCAGGCCGTCATCGCCGGCATCAACGAAGGTGTGTTCGAACTCATCAAGCAGGTCGGTGCGCGGCCAGCCGAAGGTTCTATCGTCAAAGCCGACGCAGCCCAAATCTACACGAACCTCGGAAGTGATTCCGTCAAGATCGGCGACACGCTCAAGATCATGCGTATGGGTGAAGAACTTATCGATCCGGAAACCGGAATTTCGCTGGGCGGCTCGATGAATAGCATCGGCGAGATCGAAGTGACTCAGGTGCAGGAGAAATTCTCGATTGCCCGACCGACGAACATGAGCGGTACGCCGGACCGGGGCGACAAAGTGATGGCAACGGTGGTTGCGGCGCCGTTGGAATTTGCTGATGGCTGGAAAAAGCCCAAATAGTCGTAAGGGAATTCAGAGTTCGCTGCTGGCTAGTTAGAGCCGATTCGG
Organism: Phascolosoma agassizii; assembly: GCA_035593235.1. Taxonomy (NCBI): domain Eukaryota; kingdom Metazoa; phylum Annelida; class Sipuncula; order Phascolosomatiformes; family Phascolosomatidae; genus Phascolosoma; species Phascolosoma agassizii. Next base: position 10,474 of record JAVJHY011033725.1, on the reverse strand, counting down.
CAAAGACATAGCCGCAGTTCCTTGCGCGACGCTCCGGAAAGGTCTAAAAAGGCAGAATGTCCGGTCAATCAAAATCCCATCGAGTCATTGCGGCAGGCTCACGCCGTATGATCTCTGTGGTATCGCTGATATCGCTCAATCTGGCGATGTTGCCGTGCGCCATGGCGCTCGAATCGGATCACAATTGTCCTGGGTGCCCGCCTGAGCAACAGTCGGAAATGGCATCTCACCATGATCATGCCGACATGGAAAAGGGCGCAAATTGTAGTCTCGAGCAGTCGGACTGTTGCCAGATCGATCAACTCAATTTTGGCGACAGAGTCCAAAAATCGGACAGCGATGGCGGCGAGAAACTCGCGTTCATTAGCGAGACCGTCTATGGACATTTGTCCGGATATTCGCTGACACCCAACTTTCCCACCGGTCCTCCGGATCCGGATCCGAGTACAACCCGCTTACACGCCTTATTCTGCGTCTATCTGGATTAGTTAAACCCGCGTTCTAAACCGTTCCGTTTTCGGTTTCTTACCTGGAGTTCAACTAATGCTTTTCACACTTGGGCGTTACTGCGTCCGCAACAACTATCAATGCCTTGGCCTGCTCGGACAGATCAGGATCTTTCTGGTCGTGGTCGCTGTGCTAGCGCTGCACATGTCGGCAGCAAACGCGGAGTCGTCCGTGCCGCTATCGCTGATGGAGGCCGAAGATCTGGCGCTTACGGCCGAACCGGGTCGGCAGGAATTACAAGCACGTGCGGACGCACTTGATGCCAAGGCGGTTGTTGCCGCGGGTTTGCCTGATCCGGTATTGCGAGTCGGGTTGAACAATTTTCCGCTCGAATCGGGAGGGTTTGCGACCGAAGGTATGACCAATGCGGCGCTTGGCATTCGCCAGGTGTTCCCCGCGGGCGATTCTCGAACTATTGCGTCTCGACAGTATGAATTCTTCGCCGACGAAATGAACGGGAATGCCGAGAGTCGCGACCGCGATGTTTTGGTCGCAGTGCGCCTCGCCTGGTTGAATGTCTATTACTGGAACGAAGTGCATGGTCTGGTCTCTCGTTCGCGCCCGTACTTCAATGATCTGGTAACAGTTACACGATCGATGTATTCCGTCGGTCGAAAAAGCCAGCAGGATGTCGTGCGTGCTCAGCTCGAACTGAGTCGACTGGACGATCGCATCATCGAAGTCGAACGGCAGCGTTCGAGTGCGCGGTCAATACTGAGTGAATGGATCAGTGACGATGCGTCGCGCCCGGTTGCGAGCCAATTTCCGAACTGGAATGAGATTCCGCCGAAAGATGAGCTTAAGCAGTCGCTTTTGGCGCACCCGATACTCAGCGCATCCAATGCGCGGGTTGCGGCGCGAGACGCTGGTGTGGAGCTCGCCAACGAGCGCTCAAAGCCGGATTGGTCGGTGGATCTCGGGTACAGCTATCGTGAGGGCCAATTGCCATCGGGCCAGTCGCGATCAGACTTTATTAGTGTGAACGTTACTGTCGGCTTGCCGTTTTTCAGAAAGAAATCACTCGATGCTACCTTGACGAGCGCATTGCAGGAGCGCACTGCAGCGCAGTCGGCCCGGCAAAAGTTGCTGCGTGAGTTACACAGTAATCTGGATACTCAATACGCACATTGGACCGACTTGGCACGGCGCTTGGAGCTTCATGAATCCAATATTCTTCCACAGGCACAAGCTCATGTGGAGGCATCGATGCTCGCCTATCAAAGTGACAGAGGCGACTTTTCTGACGTAATGCTTGCCTATGTTGATGAATTGAACACCCGCATCAAATACGTACGCCTGCGGGTTGAGCGCGCACAGCATTACGCCGCGATTGCAAATTTTGGAGGAATTGATCGATGAAAAATCCAATTGGTATTCTCCTGACGATCGCTGCCGCTGTTTTTGTTGGTGTGTTGATTGGCCGGTTCAGCGGAGTAACCACACTTGAGTCCAGTGGTGAAAATGGAAGCGATAGTAGGGACGTCCTGTATTGGGTCGCCCCGATGGATCCAAATTTTCGCCGTGATGAACCTGGAAAATCACCGATGGGCATGGACCTGGTGCCTGTTTATGCCGGCGACGCACCGGGAGAATCGGGCGTAGTCACGATTGATGCGACGATCATCAACAATCTTGGCGTTCGAACCGCGGTGGCAGAACGGTCAAACCTGTCGCGTCGGATCGATACAGTCGGCTATGTCGACTACGACGAGGACACCGTGCATCACGTGCATACGCGTGTGGAAGGGTGGATCGAACGTCTGGTGACGAAAGCATCCGGCGATCCGGTCAAGAAAGGCCAACTGCTTTTCGAGCTTTACTCACCAACGTTGGTCAGTGCCCAGGAGGAATATCTTACGGCGCTCCGGAGCGGTAATAAATTACTCATAAATGCCTCGACTGAGCGACTTGAGTCGCTTGGTGTGGGTGCCCGCGAGGTAGCCCGACTCAATGATGAGCGGAAAATAAGGCAACGGACCAGTGTCTACGCGAAATCCGACGGCGTTATTGCACATTTAGGCGTGCGCGAAGGTATTTTCGTGACACCGGCCACGGAGGTCATGTCGGTCGCCGAACTCGATCGAGTCTGGGTCATGGCAGAAGTCTTTGAGCGACAGGCTGAGTGGGTAACAGCTGGGCAAGAAGCGACGGTTGAGTTCGACTACCTGCCAGGTAGAACGTGGAATGGCGTGGTTGACTATATTTATCCGGAGCTCGACCCCAAAACACGCACGCTCACGGTCCGCCTGCGGTTTGACAACACGTCCCAAGCACTGCGGCCCAATATGTTTTCGCGCGTGACAATTCACGCTGATGGATTCGGCGAAGTAGTGCATGTACCACGGGAAGCTGTCATTCGCGGAGGTCATGTGGACCGGGTTGTTATCGCGCTGGGAGAAGGCCGTTTTCGTGCTCAGCCGGTATCAGTTGGCATCGAATCGGGTGATCGTGTTGCAATTCGGCGCGGCTTGTCAGAAGGCGATTCGGTTGTTGTATCGGGCCAGTTTCTAATTGACTCAGAGTCGAACATTGGCAACGCATTCGATGCGATGGACGCGCCGCAATGATCGCCGGATTGATTCGTTGGTCGATTGAAAACCGCTCCATCGTGTTAATACTGACGGCCTTCATCGTCGCATGGGGTCTCTACTCTGTGCGACAAACGCCGGTTGACGCCTTACCGGATTTGTCAGATGTTCAGGTCATCATCAAAACGTCGTTTCCTGGACAGGCGCCGCAGGTTGTTGAAGATCAGGTTACCTATCCACTGACAACCGCGATGCTGTCGGTGCCAAAGGCCGTTACGGTGAGGGGGTATTCGTTCTTCGGCGATTCCTATGTCTACATTATTTTCGAGGACGGTACGGATCTTTATTGGGCCCGGTCACGAGTGCTTGAGTATCTGAGCCAGGTGTCAGGTCAGCTGCCTGACAACGCCAAACCGGCGCTTGGTCCTGATGCGACCGGTGTTGGTTGGGTATTCGAGTACGCGCTAACTGATAGAAGCGGCAAGCACGATCTTGCCCAATTGCGTTCGTTGCAGGACTGGTTTCTGAAGTTCGAACTGCAAACTGTTCCTGGTGTTTCAGAAGTGGCAACCATTGGTGGGATGGTACGTCAATACCAGGTCCTTGTTGAGCCCGAAAAATTACGTGCTTTTGGCATTCCCCTTGCGACGCTCAAGACGGCGATTCAAAACGGTAATCAGGAATCCGGCGGGTCTGTCATAGAGATGGGCGAGGCAGAATATATGGTGCGGGCCACCGGCTATATTCAGAGCGTCGATGATCTCAGCAGTATTCCGCTGGGTGTCAATGACGATGGCACGCCGTTGCTGCTTTCAGACGTTGCAGACATACGTCTCGGGCCTCAGATGCGACGCGGAATTGCGGAACTCGACGGCGAGGGAGAGGTCGTGGGCGCCGTGGTTGTCATGCGTTGGGGCGAGAATGCGCTGGAGACGATCAACTTGGTAAAAGAACGGCTGACGGAGCTGCAGCGCAGCCTTCCAGATGGCGTTGAGATCGTAACAACCTACGATCGATCGGCGCTTATCGAACGAGCCGTTGACACCTTGCAGGGCAAGTTGCTGGAGGAGTTCTTAGTCGTTGCCCTCGTTTGTGCGGTGTTTCTATTCCACCTTCGTTCTTCCGCCGTAATAATCGTTACCTTACCGATCGGCATCCTCGTTGCGTTTATTGTCATGAGGTTGCAGGGCATCAATGCGAACATCATGTCACTCGGTGGAATTGCGATTGCTATTGGCGCCATGGTGGACGCCGCTATTGTGATGATTGAGAACGTCCACAAGCATATCGAAAAAGAACCCATGACCGATGAGAACCGATGGCGGATCATCGCGGATGCTGCGACCGAAGTGGGACCGCCGCTGTTCTTTTCACTACTGATTATCACGCTAAGTTTCTTGCCGGTATTTACCTTAGAGGCACAGGAAGGTCGGTTGTTCGCCCCGCTGGCCTTCACGAAGACTTACGCAATGGCAGCATCGGCCGGCCTGTCCATTACATTGGTGCCGGTGCTAATGGGCTATTTTATTCGGGGAAACGTGATACCCGAGCACAAAAATCCCATCAATCGCGCGCTCATAGCAGTCTATCGACCGGTCATTCATACCGTCATTCGTTTTCCGAAGGGAACGTTGGCGCTGGCGTCGCTTGTGCTTATTGTCGGCGTTTGGCCTGCATCGCAACTCGGCTCCGAATTCATGCCCCCGCTGGATGAGGGCGACATCATGTATATGCCGACGACCTATCCCGGTATTTCAATCGGCAAAGCACGTGAGATATTGCAGCAAACCGATAAGATGATCCTCCAGGTTCCTGAGGTCAAACGTGTCTTCGGAAAAATAGGCCGTGCGGAAACCGCTACCGATCCGGCTCCACTGACCATGATTGAGACGGTGATTCAGCTCAAACCGCGAGAGGAGTGGCGCGACGGTATGACGCCGGAAGGCTTACGGGCGGAGTTGGACCGGGCGGTGAAATACACGGGTCTTACCAATGCTTGGGTCATGCCTATTAAGACCCGTATTGACATGTTGGCGACCGGGATCAAGACACCCGTTGGTGTGAAGGTGGCGGGGCCGGATCTCAGCGTGATCGAGCGCATTGGGCAGGATCTGGAGCGAGTCCTTGCAAACGTTGATGGTACCGCCTCCGTGTATTCTGAACGAGTGGCCGGAGGCCGTTACGTTGATGTCGACATTGATCGTAAGCGAGCTTCGCGGTTCGGGCTCAATATCAACGACGTTCAAGAGATCGTGCGATCCGCAGTCGGTGGCATGAATGTCACTCAAACAGTAGAAGGATTAGAGCGTTACCCGGTTAACGTGCGCTACCCACAACGTGTTCGTGATTCCGTTCAACAATTGCGACTGTTGCCAATTGTCACGCCGCAAGGTGCGCGCATTGCGTTGGCAGATGTTGCCGATATCAAGGTCGTCGATGGGCCACCCGTTATCAAGAGTGAGAATGCTCGTTTGAATGGTTGGACATACATCGATATTTCGGGGCGGGATTTGGGTTCATACGTTGCCGACGCGCAGCAGGTGGTAGCACAGTTCGTTGAGTTGCCGGCGGGCTACTCTCTGGCGTGGTCCGGACAATATGAGTACATGGTTCGTGCGAAGGAAAGACTCTCAATCGTCGGACCGGTGACCCTGGCGGTCATCGTGTTGCTGCTCTATCTTAATTTTCGCAGGTTTGCAGAGGTTGCAATCATAGTTGGCACATTGCCCTTGGCATTGATCGGCGGCCTCTGGTTGTTGTATCTGCTTGGCTACGACCTTTCGGTCGCGGTCGGAGTAGGGTTCATAGCGCTCGCAGGGGTCGCCGTCGAAATCGGCGTGTTGATGCTGGTATACCTGAATCAGGCAATGACAGAGCACGCTCGCACGGCAGAGTCGGAAAGCCGAAGTCTCACCACGGCTGATGTAGAGCAAGCGGTGATTGATGGTGCTGTCATGCGTGTTCGACCGATCATGATGACGGTAGCGACCATAATTGCCGGCCTGTTGCCAATAATGTTGGGAAGCGGTACGGGGTCTGAGGTAATGCGACGAATCGCTGCGCCGATGGTCGGCGGAATGGTCAGTGCGACGATACTAACTTTGATTGTCCTTCCAGCTTTATTCTTATTGTGGCGTGGATGGAATCTTGACGTAGATCGCTGATTGAATCACCCCGGGGTTCTCCGGAGGGTTTTTGTCTTGACTCATGCGTGGTGACAAATATCAGTAGGCTTCAGTTGCTATTTCATTGTCGAAATTGCGGCTAGTCCGCACGGGACCAGATCGACCTAATTACGGTATCTCCTCGCATTTCGCGTATTTGAATTACGCTATCGGCAATATTCGGAACGCCACCTTCAACAGCAAGTTCAACTACTGAGTCCCAATTCGGTCGTTTCTTTTTCCATTCGGTATATGGGTAGGCGGATATGGGTAGAAATGCGGATCGGTCTCTTGGGTGTGGAAATGGTTTCGTACATCCGCTGTTAATTGGGCACAAAAAGATGTTGGGTCCGTATTGCGATACCAATTCTTCAGTCGCGATGGATAAAACGTCGTGACTCTCATTCTTGTATGGACGCGCGTTGAGAAGTCTGTGAAGTCTGTTTTCCGAAGTCCAGAAGAACGTCTTAGAATTCAAAAGCGAGTACCATTCAGCAGGTGAAACATCACTTGGGAGTGCGCGAATCAATCCCGCGTCACTCATTGGTTTCTGATCTCTTACTACTGCGGTAGCCAAGTCGTCCTTGTGTAGGGCGACGGATTCCGGGCGGTGACACTGTTCAATCGCAAGTCGTTGCTGGCCACTATAGCCGTAAAGATCTAACAGCAATGTTGTGCTTAGAAGTCCGTGTTCGCGAATACTTGGCCAACTACCACTTTCTGCCATGTGGTACAGAACCGGAAAGTCAGAGACTAATTCTTCCTCGTTCATTTTACCAAGCTCGCCTGTCGATAATGTTTCTGTAGTGGAATCTGGTCGAAATAAGGGATACGGGCGCTCCGGATACTCTTTCAACTTCTTCGATAAAATTGATAGTCTCGGCGCTCAATTGCTCAAACCGACGTGCGTCTTCGTTTGACTTGTCGATGTAGTCTACAAAAGTCAAGGCAATGTCAGTTGGCCCGTTTAAAATTGAAGATCGCCTAAGTTGTTCCCAATCAAATTCGGCTATTCTTCGGTCGCGGTTGGTTGTAGAAGTCTTTTCTGTTTTTCGGAGTTGCTCATATGGTAGACCAGATCGAGCTGCGACTTTTTTCATCGACATTTGTTGCGACATAGGACCTGATGGCCCTCCAACCCTAATTGGTAGAGTTCGGCATACCATCAAGACTTTGCGAATTCGGCGCGGAGCCACCCCGCTTTGAGCAAGGCACCCTGAGACGGTGGTATCTCTGGATGTAACGTAAGGGTACTGTCCATGATAGAGACTGAGTGAAGTACCTTGTGTCCCTTCGATCAATACCCGTTTACCGTTCGAGTATGCCGCGTCCAGGATTTCCTGAGTGCTTCGAACATATGGTTTCAGCTCGCGGATGTGTTTCGCGAGAATGCATCCGTTTCTAGATTCATCCTTTACTCCACGCTCGTTTATGCGCCTTGCCTCCGCTCGGCCGACGCCTTGTGCAGTTGAGCTTATTGCGGCCTTCAGGTCGGACTCCTCAGCTGCTATGTCGTCTACGCTGATGACCATCACTTGTGGATCGATAGTGAGGCGTCGGTGAGACAACTTGCTGTGTGAGATTTCCTCCAAAAGGCTCGGCACGTTTATGGTTGCTCCGGGGCCAAGGATGACACCAGCGTCACAACGGTCAGTCCCCGACGGAAGATGATGATACGTTCGTACAGGATCACCGTAGACTTTATGACCGGCATTCGGTCCGCCAACTCTTAGCAAGAAGTCATACTCTGGCGCTATATGAGCCGCGATATTCCCCTTTCCCTCGCTGCCATACTGACCACCTACTAGGACGTCAACCAACGGTGCCGTTGACCTCGAATATAGGTCCAAGTGAGCGCTCGCCCTGACAAGTACATCTTCCCTAGTGCACCGATCAGTTTCAATTACTGCGTCCGCGATATCCGCTAATTGTCCGATAAGTTTTTCTGTTTTACTTTTCTGGACGTCCTCATAGTTGCTAAACTCTGAAATCCCTTTCTTGCGTTGCTTGTAGCGCTTCTTCAGCTCATCTGCCGAGGCGGTCAAATGAATATGAACGACCCGAGATCCGTAGGCTCGGCGGATTGCCCGAATTTGATCCCTTATTCGTACCGCGTCTACAACAACTATTTCGGCTTTTTCGAGTTCATCAGTATGTCGTACTAATGCGTCGCATACCCACTGGCCTTTGGTTCGTTTGTCGAGACGCTCGCCAATTTTCTGGAGCGATGCACGTTGACTCAATACTCTCGGTTCAAGCTCTGCGATGAGTTCGTTCGTTTTGAATCGCTTCGCTCTATATCTGTCGGCAAGAAGTTCGCCAAGCGATGTCTTGCCGCAGCATATTGGTCCTGATAACAGTACGATTCGTTGATTCAACGATGCGCCAGTTTGTTTTCTCGCGGTGGCGGAGAAAGGTGAAAATCGTATTCGGCACGTGACGCGAAACGGTTCGGAAGGTCATACACATTCACTGCGACCCCTAATCGCAGTAAGTTTTCGATGAGTAGTTCTTCAATCAGAGTCCAGTTTCCTCCAGCGTGGCCGGCGCCAATTCTGGGCATATGCACACTCGCTTGGTTGGCAATCGAGAACTCTGCTAGCTGCTTCAAACATTTGTCTAACGCAGAATACCTAATGCGAGGCGTTTCTGATGCGCCAAACCCATGTTGGGCGACCATGTTGAACATAAATAGATCGTCATCGACTCTTACATCGAACGAATTACCTAGCGAAAGGTGTCCAGGATCAGAAAGCGTCCATTCCCTGAACAACTGATGTTCGTCTGGTAGGTGCTTTCTCACTTGTGCCGCAAATCCGCCGCCGCCCCAATTGGCAGTTTTATCATTGATCACATGTGCAATAATTTTCGGCCCCGTTCCGATGGGTTCAAGAGCCGAGCCTTGTAGGTATTCAATTCGACGATCGACGTTGTCATCCGAGTCTTCGTCATTTCGTACTACCCCTACGACTCGAGGGTGAGACGTCCCAGGGTACGGTGGCAATCCAATACATTCCACGCGTAACCGCGAACCTAAATTGGGCCACGATTCGATTGCCTTGGCTGTATAACCAATTGCATTGCAATCAGCCACGATTGAGTCCGTTGGCAGTACGAATCCCGTATGTACTTTTTTGCTCCATGATCGACTTGGAATGGCGTAGTCGATCTTGAATCTTCCAGAGCGATCCTTCGATTGAGATCGGGATGATGTGAAGAAAAGGAAGTTGTCCTCCGAAATTTTGGTCGCTCTGATCAAAAGCGCCTCCATTGAGACGTCAAACTTCTTTTGAAGCGCTATCAAGAGATCTATGTCCACATGACTGTGGGTTAATTCAGACATTCCACTCAGCGGCATTATTAGTTCGGCCGCGGCGATGTTGCATAGCATCTCGAGTTGCCAGTTGTCATCACTCCCCGTGTGATGTTCTCGGTTCCGTACTCGATCATCACAATCAGGAAAAAAAGTGTGCGCGATCTCATGGGCGATTGAAAAGCGTACACGACCTCTGGCTCTACTCGGATTGAATTGTATGGAAAAGCCTTTTCGGCCAAGCGGAACAGTGCGCGCTTCTGGAACTTCGTCTCTCGGCGTAACAGAAATCTTCAAAATATCTGCCAGTTGTATTGGGTCGAATGGCGGGCCATGCCACCCGCCGTCCATTGCCAGTAGAGCGATGTCCCGCGCCTTTTTTTCTATTGAATCAATGGGGTCAGCGCCAGCTGCAAAAAGAAGAACGGAGGGGTTCGTCCATTTGAAGTTACGACTGGGCATAGAATTTTCCTTTGCCAACATACGGTTGTCCAATTAATCGATTTTCTATCTCGAGGTCGTGCAATTAGTAACGATACGAGCGTGATATTTCAATCTCTAAAGTAGCACGGTTTTGTAAATTGAGTGGTGAGATAGGCGGCCCCTATCCTCACTCACTGCCTCAGATAGACAATTCGCGCAATTGTATTGGGGCTCGGGATGTTAGCTGCTGTTATCGGAGTATTCTGTGAGCAGAAGTGCCTGAAAATTCGAATTTATGTGTTGCGGATCGAGTAGGTAACGAACTTGCAACGGCGCGTATATGTGATTGGCATTCAAAATCAAGAACATGCGAGCTGATAATTCGGCAACGATCGATACCCTGTCCGCCGCGTCGTAAGGATGGTCTGATTAGCGCATTCGCGAGCAAAAGCGCAATATTCGAGAAACTCCGTTCGAAGAACCAGCTTTTGCCCAGGTCGCCGTGATCGCCCGGTCAAAAACTGGACAAAATTGGTACT
>JAVJHY011032666.1:2304-13981 GCA_035593235.1 Phascolosoma agassizii | reverse complement strand
CATGGCCCCCGTCGAGGTCTTTCCCGACGCCATGCAGACCGCTGCCAAATTCACACCCCACTTCTGGGCGATCGATGGCCTACAAACATCACTTACTGGCGGCACGATCAGCGACGTGATCACGCCGCTCCTTGTCCTTGTCGCTATCGGCGTGGTCACGCTTGCCATTTCGACCATGCTGTATCGCCGACGGGTCTTCGGGCGATAGCCAGAAGGCGCTTGAGACGGCATCTAGACGCCGAGTGCGGTTGCCAATCCCTCGGGGTCAGCAACGCTGACCCACAATGCCGAGTGGCTCCGGAATCCAATCACTCGGGGGATCGGCTCGACGAACTCGATGCACAAACCCTTGTCATGGTTGGTGCCAAAAGTGAGACCATCGTCGGCGAAACTCAGGCGTGCACCGACCGCCGTCCACCATCGATGCGGTCCAGTGATTTGGGTGTGATGGACGTTACTGATGGGTGTTTCGACCGTGAACAGCCCATAGGTTGCGCGCAACATGCCTTCGACCGTTAGTTCGACGCCATTGCTTTGCCTGACCCCGAGCACGGTGAACAAAGGCTTCCATCGTTCGTCGCGACGATAAGGGAACATGTGGGCGTCCGTCATGGCGCCTACTTTGTCACGAGACGACGGCATTGGTCGCACCAGCGGCTTCGACCTCTGTCTGCGTGCTGGGACGTTCGGCTCTATCGCTGACCCAACCGCCTGCCGATACTCAAGAGAACGAACTAGCGCGGCAAGGGCAAGCAGACATCATGAGCGAAAGACATCCAACCGAGAACTCGTCGAGTACATGACCAAGCACGCTCAGCCCTAACCCGCCGCGATGTCTCCCACTGTTGTCTGTCCTCTCAACGGCGAACCCGGCGCTGAGCGTGGGCTCCCGAGCGCGTTCGATGCCGCGCAGATGCTCGGTGCATCAGTTGAACTGTTCAGCGCGGTCGAGGATGCACACATGGTCGGTCGTCGCCGCGACTAGCTCGAAACTGTGATCGCCGAGCGCCACGGTTTCGACGAGCATAAACCCAGCACGAACGTGGTCGTCGATCCCCATGCGCCTCGGGCGATCGCTGAACGCGGCCAGTCTGATGACGTCACCACGGTGATGGCGACATCAAGCCAGCCGCTGCTACACACCGGCTATATCGGTTCTGCTGCAGAACGAGCGACTCGCGACGCCTTCAACCCCATGTTGCTTGTTGGTCCGCACAACACCACGCGCCTTGGTGAGGTCGATCGGGTGATCGTGCCGTGTGATGGCTCGCAACTCAGCGAGGCGGTGCTCACTCACGGACGGTCCTGGGCCGATCTGCTGCACGTGCCACTCTGGGTGGTGACTTCCCTATCGCCTCGTGACATGAAGCGGCCGGAATTCAACGCCGGCGTCGAGACCGCCTATGTGCATCGACTTGCAACCACGGTCGATGCACAATGGGAAGTGCTGCACGGCGATGATCCCGCCAAGGCGATCGCTCGGTGGGCTGGACCCGCGTTGGTTGCAATGACCACCCATGGCCGTAGCGGTCTCAGTCGTATCACCGTCGGCAGCGTTACGACTGCGCTCACGAGATGGGCTACGGGTCCGGTACTTGTGGCCAACAGTTACAGCAGTTCCTAGCTGTCCTCATTGGCGAGCGCTTGTCACCCACACGCGGTGTTGTTGCTCACATGTGACCTTTGACCCTAGAAATCACGCCACAGACGGCGCCACACTCACCAACACCCCGATCGCAGCAAGGGGGATAGCGCCATGTACGACAAACTACCAACCGAGCTTTATCTTCTGAACCGGCCGGCGACACCAAGTCAGGTCGAATATGTTTGTGCTCAGGCCACGACGACACCTGCGAGTACCGCGGTTGCGGTGGCGGTTGCGCCTTCGAATGTGTCACGGGCTGTCAAACTGCTTTTTGGTACCGGGATCGGTGTCGTCAGCTCCCTCGATGAGGACGATGCGATGAATCTCATCGGCCAGGCTCGGCTGAGCGTCGCAACTGGCGCCACCGAAATTGCACTTCCCAGTATTGCGCTCGACCAGGCAGCAATCGTCAGGACCCTCAAGTCATTCCTGGGAATGAAAACCCCGCTCACCGTGAACATCACCGCGCCGGACGGCGCAGCGAGCCTCGATCATGCCGAACATGCGCTGGGACTTGGCGCCAACTACGTGGCATACGCACCGAACGAATTCGTGTCGGATGTATCTCAACAGATGAGCAACCTGGTTGCCCTTGCCGGTGAGCTCCGGCTCGGCGGCGTCAAGGTCGCGGGTGCAAGCGACCATCATGTCATCGTGCTTCGAGAGAACGAATGGGCGATGACGCCAGGAAACTCGCGCCTCTGCATCCCGGTAGAGCTCGCAGATGCGTGACCTTCGGCCCTAGCTCGCCGCGTTCAAACCGGTCACAGTTGGCCAATGCCGAGCCTCGTCTAAACGCTCGTCTGCTCGACGGTTCTCACCCCTACTCAAAGCCACCCTGCGAGGAGCATCCATGTCATTTATTGTTGTAGGAGTCGACGGGTCCGAAAGTGCACACAAGGCACTTTCTGCCGCAGTCGAACAAGCCAAGATGATCGACGCCGAGTTACGCGTCGTCAACGTGGTGGTTCTGCCAGCAATGAGCGGTTACGAGTTCGGCCCGATCGATCTCGATGCCATGCGAGCCGCGGCCGAGAATACTCTGACGGCCGCAATTGACCGGATTGACGCCGACTACGACGGCGCGACGCCGGTGCAGATCTCCACCAGTGTGCTGACAGGCCATGTCGGCATCGAGATCCTCAGGGCTGCCCAAAAGGATGAGGGAGCTGCCATGGTTGTTGCTGGGTCACGCGGTTTCGGCGGGTTCAAAAGCCTCTTGCTCGGCTCGGTCACGACCTATCTCTCTCACCATCTCTCGTGCCCGCTGTTGATCATTCCCGCGGCCGAAGACGAGAGCTGATCAGCCAGCCTGCTCATCACTGCGAGAGCGGCACCACCCAAGTCAGCTCACTGCCACCACTTGGGCCCGCCTCGAATTGCATGGTGCCCCCATGCACCTCGGCGCGGGCCTCGATGTTCGCAAGTCCATTGCCAGACAGGCCACGCGTAGATGGTGGTGCTTGAATGACAGCAGTTCCGTTGTCGGTGACGCGCAGCAGCAAGCGCTCTTGATCTGCGCTGATCGTCAGGGTGGCGGTCGTGGCCCGGGCATGACGGGCAACATTGGACAACGCTTCACGAACCACCGCAAGCAGATCCTGGCGGATCTCGTCCGGTAGCGAGGGAAGATCTCCAAATCTCACGACAGGGACGAAACCAAGACTGTCGATGTAGGCCTCGGCAATCTTTGCTATGTCGACGGCAAACGATTCGCTCTCGTCAAGCGAGTGCAACCCAAAGATCGCGGCTCGCAGCTCCCGAATGGACTCGTCGATCTCATCGACGACATACATCGCCCGATCAACGAGTTCGTCTCGCGAGCGAAGCCGGGTCGCGGCCTGCAAGGTCATTCCGGTTGCAAACAGTCGCTGGATCACCGTGTCGTGGAGGTCACGCGCAATCTGCTCGCGTTCATGCATCGACTGCAACCGCCGCTGCGCACCCAGCAGCTCGGTCTCCGCTGAGTGGCGCGCAACGGCATAACGAATCGCCCGAATAACGAGTTCTCGTGTCATCGTGTTCTTGACCAGATAGTCCTGGGCACCGCGGGCGACTGCGTCGATGGCGACCTCAGGATCGTCGAGACCGGTCAAAACCACCACAGGGCAATGAGGTGACTGGGCGACCATCGTCTCGACAGAGACCAACCCCTCGCTGTCTGGCAGGGACAGATCCAGGAGCACACAATCAAAAGCCGAGTGGTGGATGGCCCGTAGTGCCGATGCAAGATCTTCGACCCACTCGACCTCACACTCGGCATCACTAACGAGCCCCTTACGGATCGTGCGGGCATCGAGTGGATTGTCTTCGACCAGAAGAACCCGGTAGTGCTCAGGGTCGCTCATGGCGGCGGCAGGCGCGCCAGCGAAAACCAGAATGCTTCGATCTTCTCCATGGCATCACGCCAAGCGCCAAGATCGCTGGGCTTGCTGACATAGGCGTTTGCGCCACGGTCATAGGACCGACTGATATCGAGATCACTCGACGATGTCGACAGAACGACGACAGGAATCCGTCGCAGCGCCGGATCGGTCTTGACCCGTTCCAACACATCGAGACCATCGACTCCAGGAAGGTTGAGGTCCAACAGAACCAAGTCGGGGTGAGGTCGCCCATCGGTGGTGAGATAGGCAATGGCGGCGTCACCGTCCTCGACAACATCAACCTGATACTTGGTCGTCAGGTTCTTGAGCCCTTTGAGCGTCGCCCGCGCCTCGATTGGGTTGTCCTCGACTAACAACAGCCGCACGGGGTTGGCTGGTGTCTCTACCATCGACTTGCGATATCGCTTCCTGGCTCGTCGTGGTCCACGCCCCAGACGGTAGCCGCAAGGTCCAAGCGGCACCTCTCGCGGTCCCGTGAGTGCTGCGTCACCCAGAATCGGCTATCGGCACGCTGCTAACGCCAGATGGCGACCGTGCCGGGTGCGTGCTGCACCGCGTAGTCGGCGAGTGACCCCAGCACCCAACGAGCAATTCCGGAGTGACCTTGGGCGCCAAGGACGAGCATGTCAGCCGCATTCGCCTGATCGACGAGCGTGGTTCTCGGGTCGCCTTGCAGCACCTGGCGCTTGATGCGACCTTCATCGGCTCCGGTTCGCTCGACCGCGGCCGCGACGGCATCAGCCAACATCTGGTCAGCCTTCGCATCGAGGTCGGCGCGAAAACGATCGTCTAACGCCATCTCATCGAGTTCCCACTCGTCGTGTGAGTACACCGCGACAATCTCGTGTTCCTCGCCAAGCCCGATCGCCCACACGAGTGCCTCGATAGAAGATGGGGATCCATCCACGGCCACCTTGATGGTGCGCTCAGGTGCCACGGAATCTCTCACCATCACCACCGGACACTCCGCATGGCGCACGCAATAGCTCACCGTAGAGCCGAGAAAGATCTGCTTGAGCCGGCTGTTACCGGTGCGGCCAACGACCAGCAGGTCATGATCTTCTGATACTTCGGTGAGCACCTGTCGAGGAGCACCCATCACGATCCATTCTTCGACCTCGACCGACCCCGTTGGGGTCTCGCTGACGACCTGTTGCAACGCAGCCCGCGACGAGTCGGCCACATAGTCAGCCGGAAGCACGGTGGTGCCGACAACCGGCATCAATAATGCCGTCGGGTAATTCCAGGCCATAACTGCAGAGATGCTGCCGCCAGTATCGGTTGCTAGGCCACTCGCCCATTGCAGCCCGGCGCTTGCGTTGTCTGAACCGTCGATTCCAACAGCGATTTTACGCGGCGTTGACGAAGTCATGATTGTCCGTTCTTGGTAGGGAGTTGAACTGGATACCAGCGCCCGCCCCCACGGCGAGTGTGGCGAACAGCATCGTCATAGCTGAAGTCTGTGCTGGAAACGCCCGAAACGGTAGGGCCCAAGGTCCTGGCACTTGCGTGTTGCCCAACAGATGGGCCACGCTCTCGCCATGGCAGAGACCGGCCCAGACAACGATCACTTCCGCAAGCTCTTCACCCAGTCCCCCGACATGTTGGCCACCGCCGCCAACGGCTACCTCACCCACGTCAACCCGGCCTGGACCAGCCACCTCGGGTGGTCAGCCGATGACCTCAAGGCACGTCGCTTTCTCGACTTTGTTCATCCCGACGATGTCGATGCAACCCGTCAAGCCGTGCATCAATTGATCGATGGTGTCCCCACCCGTGAATTTCGCAATCGGCTCCGTCACACCGACGGTACCTACCGGGTGCTGCGATGGTCGTTGCAACTCAACGACGGGATTCTCTTCGCCAGTGCGCGTGATATCTCGGTGTACGCGTCGCTTCGCGAACGAGCAGAGAGGAGCCAGGCAGTTACGACCAGCATCCTGCACTCTGCCGTCGACCCAATCATCGTGATCGACGTCGATGGGAACATCGCCGATGCCAACCCTGCAACCTCACACATGTTCGGTTACCCACTCGATGAACTTCTCGGCCGCAACGTGGCCATGTTGATGCCCGAGCCATACCGGACAGAGCACGACGCTTACGTGCGCCGCTATCTCAGCGAAGGCAACCCCCGAATTATCGGTATTGGTCGCGAGGTCGAAGCCCAGCGCGCCGATGGCTCCGTGTTCCCGATGTCGCTTGCCGTGTCCGAGGTCAAGACCGATCAGGATCACCTCTTCACGGGAATCATTCATGACCTAACCGAGCGAAATCGCCAGCGCGATGACCTCGAACTGGCAAACATCGAGCTAGAAGCACGAGTCGCCGACCGGACAAGCCAACTCGAGACCTTGCTCGATGAGTTGCGGCGATCGAACCAGGATCTCGAGCAGTTCGCTTACATCGCCTCGCATGATCTGCAGGCACCGCTACGCAATGTCCGCCAAGGCCTTGAACTGCTTGACGAACATCTCGAGGAGACCATCGGTACTCGCTTCGATGACGAAGCCCACGAGCTTCGAGATCTCGTTGTTGCCGCGGTGCGCCGCATGGAGGAGCTTATTAAGGGGCTACTCGCCTATTCGCGGGTGCAACAGAGCCCGCATGACGGGAGCGAAGTTCTCGATATGCACGAACTTGTCTTGGATGTCGTTTCCATGCTCAAGCCCGATGTAACAAATGCGGGCGGCACTATCGCAGTCGAAGCTCTTCCGGCAATCACCGGCGACCCCGTGCACCTGCGGCAGGTGTTCCAGAACCTGATCGAGAACGCAATCCGATATCGGTCGCCAGATCGCTCACTCGCGATCACGATCAGCTGCCGTGAGGCTGACGACACTCATGTTCTGATCGTGGTTTGCGACAACGGTTCGGGGATCGAGTCTGCGCACCACAATCGAATCTTTGAGCTCTTCCGGCGGGGCCACAGTGGTTATGAAGGTGTAGGCCTAGGCCTCGCTATCTGCAAACGAATCATCGAAGGCCACAAGGGCACCATGTGGGTGGAGTCGAGCGTGAACGAAGGTTCGACCTTCTGCCTCCGGTTACCGCAGCGGTCCCGGCGCCCAACCGACGAGCGAGAAGTCTGACCGCAAGCGGTTCATGCAAGCTGGCGGCGGGGCGCGCGCTGGTGGGCCTGCGCTGGTCCAAGTCGACACCGAGCGTCGACGATCTGGATTCCATCAGCGTTTGCCAAGACAGGATTGAGGTCCAGCTCCATGACCTCCGGATGGGCATCGAGTAATGCTGCTAAGCGAACTAGCACATCTTCGATGGCTGCCACGTCGACCGGTTCAGCGCCTCTGTAACCGTCGAGCAGAATCGAAACCCTGGGTTCGCGTACAAGTTCCGCGGCCCGGGTTCGGTTGAACGGAGCAAGGGCCACGGCTCGATCGACCCACACTTCGGCAGCGATTCCTCCAGCACCGAACATGACCACAGGACCGAAGATGGGGTCGGCCAACCCTCCTAGGATCAACTCGATACCTGGCCGGGCCATCGGCTGAACTATTGCGCCAGCCATGTCGTCGCCGAGTCGGGTTTTGAGCTCATCAAATGCCGCACCAACCTCGCTCGGCGAGGCCAGGTCAAGTCGTACGCCTCCAACATCGCTCTTGTGCGTGATCGTGTCGGACATGATCTTGAGCGCCACCGGGAGCCCCAGCTCTTGGGCAGCTTCCTTCGCTGCAGCCGCGTCGGTGACGGTGATTGTCGCCAGCGTTTTGATACCCCAGTTAGTCAGCAGTGTCGTGACCTCGTCTGGGTCCATCCATCGGCTGGCGGAGGCAGGTACTGCCTCCGCCAGCCGATGGCGAGCGGCATCAACATCGACACCGAGCTTCTTGCGGCTTGAGATGTCGAATGAGCGGTGGCGCCATACCCCGAGCCGTGCGGCATGGCCGAGGGCCGACGCTGCGGCCTCGGGGAAGTCGAACACCGGGATGGGAGGATGGGCGCTGCTCACATGCGAGATTGTGGAACCAACATCGGCCGCAAGAAAGTTCGCCACCACCGGCTTCTGCGAGGTTGCGGCTGCGTCGCTGATCGCCTGTGCAACCTCGCCCGCATCACTGATCATTGGGTCGGTGTACACCACGAGAACAGCGTCGATTTCCTCGTCGGCGAGCAGCAGCGCAACGGCCTGTTCATAGTGCTCAGGACTGGCGGCAGCAATCAGATCGACCGGGTTCGACAGGCCTGCCCCCGAGAGCAAGAGCGGTCGGAGCCCATCCTGAGTGGCAACCGAAAGCGGCGCGACGGTGAGACCGGCAGCCTCGCACGCGTCGGCAGCCAAGATTCCCGGGCCACCACTGTTGCCGACGATGACCACCCGCGTTCCTGTCGGTATGGGCTGGGTGGCAACAACGCGGCAGACATCAAAGAGCTCAGCCAACGTGGCCACCCGGATGATCCCGGCATCTCGAAACAACGCATCTGCGATCACGTCACTCGAGGCCAAGGCTGCAGTATGGGAGGATGCTGCTCTGCGCCCCGAAGTGGTGCGACCGCTCTTGACTGCGACGATGGGTTTCGTTCGACAGAAACGCCGCGCGATCTGGGCGAACTTTCTTGGGTTACCAAACGACTCCAGATACAGCGCCGCCACCTTGGTCGCGGGGTCCTTCTCCCAGTACTGAAGTAGATCATTACCCGAGACATCGGCCTTGTTGCCAAGCGACACAAAGGTGGAGATGCCCAAGTCGACATCATCAAGTCGGTCCAACGCGGCGATGCCGAGCGCACCGGATTGGCTGGCGAACCCAACAACACCCTCGACCGGCGCGGCCGGAGCGAACGTGGCGTTCAGCGATGTGTTTGGAGCCGTGTTGACGATACCGATGCAATTTGGGCCGATAATTCGCATTCCGTACCAACGGGCCAATTGCACAAGTTCGTCCTCGGCAGCGGCGCCTTCACCGTCGATCTCAGCAAAACCAGCCGTAACGATCACGACCCCCGCCACACCCGCCTCGCCACACTCGACCAGCACCGAGCGCACCGCCTGCGACGGCACCGCGACGACAACAAGATCAGGGACCTCAGGGAGCTCGGCCACCGATGAGTAGGCAGCTATACCGAGGACACTCGGGGCATCGAGATTGACGGGGTACACCGTGCCCGCAAACTCTGTTCTCACCAGGTTGCGCAGCAACGCATGCCCGACGGAGCCTGGGGTCCGAGACGCACCGACGACGGCGACCGATGTTGGATGTAACAGCCGTCGAATCGAGGCCGCGTTTGCATAGGCATCACGCTGGGCCATTGCGGCATCAGCTTCGTCGTCCAGGGTCAAGACAATGTCGACATCGTCCTGATCTGTTGCTTCGGTGATATGAAAGCCAGCCTGTTCGAACACATCGAGCATGGCCAGGTTGCTCGTCAAGGTGTTCGCGACAAACCGTTTGCGGCCGACATCGCGTGCTGACGCCGCAAGGTGCTCAAGCAAGAGTGTGCCGATGCCGCGGCCCTGGTGTTCAGCCACAACCGCAAACGCGACTTCGGCCGCATCACGGCGCGCCTCGTAGACGGCGAGGCCAACCGCAACCAGCTCACCGGCGAGCTCTGCTCCGAGCACCTGGTCGTGGGGATGAATGCTGTGCAGCGGCCCCAGCAGTATCTCGTCACGGGGGACGGTGTGGTTCAAGAACCGACGGTAGAGAGACATCTCATCGAGGCGGTGATAGAAGTCGACGATCGCGTCGGCATCCTCGGTTCCGAGCACCCGCAGGCGCAGTAGCCCGCCATCGCGACACACCACGTCAACTGCAGCTGCCATCGCTCCCGCACCTGGGCCGGTCACGAACTCATTCACATCAACCACCGATGTAGGCAACACCGCCAGCATCCGCAGAGACTGCGATGAGCAGTAGAGCCCAAGGTCCTCGCAGAATGGTCTTTGGCCTCTACCACCCATTGCTATGGAGTCAGACAGTAGAGATATGTCTGCCTTCGCACATGTCGTTGTTGGCTTTGATGGATCCAAGAGCGCACAGAATGCGCTGCAGTGGGCCGCCGATCGAACGATCGACCCAACAGCGATCGAGATCGTGTGTGTCGGCGCAACTGATCCGCAGCTACCCGCGAGGTTTGATGGGCACAACGTACATCAACTCGATGGCACCCCATCTGAGGCGCTCATGGCCGCAGCCAATCAGCTGGGTGCCGATGCCATCGTCATTGGGCCCCACGGCAGCGGTCTCGGGCGCGGACTTGGCTCGGTCGCCAGACGGTTGCTCAGCGATGCCCAAGTACCCGTCATCGTCGTCGAAGATGCCGAGCCGCCGCGGTCGATCGGCATTACCCCACCAATTGTTGCCTGTGTCGGATACGGCGATCCCGCTGCGGCGGCAGCACAGTGGGCTGCCGACTTCGCCATCGAGCGCTCACTTCCGTTGGTTCTATTGCACTCCGTTGCCTACCGCCCCATCTTCCCAATCGACTCTGCGTCAGACGTTCTCGCCTCCTACCTGGGCTCGGGCGTATCGGCGTCTTGGGCCCGTGACGAACTCGAGGCGATGGCTGTCGAGCTCAATGCGTCCCGACCCGACCTTGATGTGAGCACCCATGTTGACTGCACATCGGTCATTAAGGCGGTGCGCCGTGCCGGCGAGACCGCCGAACTGGTGGTTCTCGGTAAACGCAGCGACGAAGAATTCCTGCACACAATCGGCACACCTCGCCTCCGTCGCCTCGTGGCCCGTTCTCGATTCCCAACCGCGGTGGTACCAGCGGCCATCGACTCTCGGTGACCGACCTCATCTCCGAGAGGCCCTCACACGTCGTCGGGCTCTCTGGAGCAGACGTTGCGGCGCGGCGCGATGCGGGTCAGGTCAACACGGTTGATGAGAAGACCGCCCGGTCGATCACCAGCATCGTTCGAGCCAATGTGCTCACCCGATTCAACGCCATCATCACCGGGTTGACCGTGGTGGTGTTGGTCTTTGGCGATCCAATCGACGCCATGTTCGCGGTGGTGATGGTGCTGAACAGTCTGATCGGGATCGTGCAAGAAGTGCGGGCGAAGCGTAGTCTCGATGCCCTGCAAGTATTGATCGTGCCATCGGTCAGCGTGCTCCGCGACGACCACGTCAGTGATCTTGGGCCGCACGAACTCGTGCTCGGTGATGTGATCATGATGGTGCCTGGCGATCAAGTCCCCGTCGATGGCCGGGTGGTCACGAATAGCGGACTCGAGACCGACGAGTCTGCCCTCACTGGAGAATCTGAGCCGGTGGCGAAAGCTGAACAGGACGAGGTGCTTAGTGGGAGCGCCGTCGTCGCTGGGACCGCCTGGGTCGAAGCCACGCGTGTCGGCGAGGAGTGCTGGGCTCAGCAGCTGACTCGCGAAGCAAAGGACTTCGTGCTCACCGAGTCGGAGCTCCGTCGCGGCGTCGATACGGTGCTGCGAGTTGTCAGCTGGATGCTGCCCGGATTGGCGGCTCTGCTCGTGTGGAGCCAGTTGCGAGCGAGCGCAAGCCTGGCTGAGGGCATGGTGTTCTCCGTTGCTGGTGTTGTTGCCCTGGTGCCGCAAGGACTCGTCCTGTTGGTGTCGATGGCACTGGCCGTCGCAGTGGTTCGCCTCGGCCGGCGCAATGTTGTCGTACAGGAACTGCCGGCTGTCGAAGGCCTGGCCCGGATCGAC